>PQWD01004911.1:0-19692 GCA_019425675.1 Leucinodes orbonalis | reverse complement strand
GCTCAGTGGATGGACGATTCACACACACCTTCGAATCTCTTCGCGGCGTGCATGAAGGTTTCTCAGATGTTTTCCTTCACCGTAAGAGCTGTCGGATACGTAACATTATTTTCGAAAATTCGAAAACACATTAGTTGTTCGGAGTTTGAACCTAGCTTCCGGTTAGGAAGGCGACAGTCCACACTATTCAGCCACCGACGCTCTTAAGAAACGATTGGCTAGTGAACTTTTACCGGGTATAAGAAACCTAGCATATGTCGTCTCGGGTGTCGGACGCAGTGCGGCATTCATGGAGAACAATAACTATCAGTTGGTGGTCTCCATCAAAGCCGCTCTATCATGATCAGGTCACTTACCATGTGAGCAACTTCTCCGTCGTATTTTTGATGACTCATGTGGTGTAATGGCTAAGAAGTCCACTATAATATCGAGGGTACCGGTTTCGCTTCTCAGGCAGTACAATTGGTCTCGATGTCTATTTATAACTATTACATCAGCTACCTGCCAAAAAAGTCCCGTCCAAATCGGTCCCGCCGTTTCAGAGATAACCCGGAATATACAGACGGACAGAAAGACGGACCGATAGGGTTAAAATTTAAAAAAAATGTTATTGGCATGTGTATGTACATGGATGAAAAAAATTATAAATTTCAATTTTACAAACAGACATTGCAATTTTATTTATATGTAATAGATATGTATATTTTTTCCTGTATAGGTAACTACCTGTGTATATCTGTTTTTAATATCCCATACTACAACCTCCTTTCTTAAATTGGTACTAGAATCGCGCTGAGTGTTCTGAATCTCCATCTATCATTAGTTTTTTAACTTTATAGTCATTCATTTACTATTCAAACCCAAAAATTCACAATTATTCAAACTCGCTCACGTTTCCATGACGGTGAAAATACTGTGGGCGGTACCCGAACACAAAAAATCACTACATGGATATAGATCAAACAAATATTGGATAGGGACATTAAAAAACAGGTTTCTTGGAAAAGACGTCTTGCGCCGCCATTTGTGGATGTTTGTTTATGGTCAAGATGGCTACCGCACCGCGGAGTCAACACAACTTGAACAGGTTTTAGGGAATATAAATAAATACAATTTAGGTTCCGTATTAAATAAAAGCGAGAGAGCGTCGGTGGCTCAGTGGTGTGGACTGTGCCTTCCCTACGGGGGGCGAGCGTTCAAATCCGACACATACAATGTATTTTCGAATTTCGAAAAATATATGTACTTATCCGACCTCTTACGGTGAAGGAAAACATCGTGAGGAAACCCTAATGCACGCGCAGAGATTCCGAAGGTTGCGTGTGAAAGTCGTCCCAATCTTGCACTGGGCCCGCGTGGCGAATAAGGCCTAATCACCTATACGGTATGCTCGGCCCTCGGTGGGGACGTTTAATGAGCTGATGATGATGATGATGATGATTAAATAAAATATGATGTAATAATGACGCTCAGGGGGGTTACCGCTATCTCTTAAAACAGTATTACTATAATGATACGGCAAGCATCTTTGTACCAGAAACAGGGAAGTAATATTATTGTTAAAATGTTGCAACAGATGGCGGTAACACCCCTGTTTTTATTTAAAAAAGAAAAAGATCATGCGTAGATTCAATAATTTGCGCTAATATACCTACTGACCTACGCAAAAAGATATATTTGTTGAACAACAAATGGAAAACCTAAAAGGCAATTGCCTTATTTGTGACCACAGATTTCCCAATACAGGAGATGGGGCAAGCCGCGTTTAAAGTGCGACACTGTAAGCTCAAAGAGCATACACTGGCTGCCAGTTTCGGCTCTGTGAGAGAGTGAAGACGCCCAAATATTAGAAGAAATTACCGTTTTTTCCCATATAAATGCCATCCTGTGCCATTGTAACATGCCCTCCATCGCAATGAATAAGTAATTTACAAAAAATATAATAACTTTTCACAGGAAGCCACCGAAAGAATGCGAACTGGGACTGCCTATAACTTGGCGGCTTGTCCAGTCTAAATTGTATATTCGCGTCTGTTTGTTGACATAAATTACTAAAACCTTTATTTTTCCAAATGATCAGTTTATAATGTCACCTTTTTCCGTGTCGGAGAAGGTACGTTGTAGTAAAAAAAATGGAATGGTAATAACAACAATAAAAATTCGTAACAGTACAACATTAGTTGAAAAAAAGCCAATTTTTGATTCAGCTGGTCACTGTGTCACCAAACATAAGCCGAAGTACGAAGTTTCGGCCTGATTAAGGATTGTTGCGTTAAATCGAAGCTAAAAACCTTTGGTAATCGCTACTTTTTTATGATATAAATTGAACGTGCAATGACCAGATGCTCACCAGTTGGTAGTGTCTGCCCCAGATTTCCCAACTACAGGAAGATGGGGCGAGCCGCGTTTTAAAGTGGCGAAACTGTAAGCTCAACGAGCAACACTGGCTACAGTTTACGCTCTGTGAGACGCAAGACAAGACGCACGATATTAGAAGAAATTACCGTTTTTTCCAAAAATACCACTGTGCAATTGTAACCTGCCATATCGCAATGAATCAAGTCAATTTACCAAAGAAATATATAACTTTTCACAGGTAAGGAAGAAAAGAAATTGCGACATCTGGCTGCCTATAAATTGGCGGCTTGTCCAGTCTAATGTCTTGTGTTGTCTGCCCATAACAGGCGTCTTGTGGGGCATATAACTTTGGTCATTATGTCAACACACCTCAGCCGGACCTTATACAACCATGTAATTCACTAGCTACTCGTACAATTTCTTTTTTTCTCGAACGAAATATAAGTTCAAACACAAGGTTTTATTCACGGAGCGACAGTCTGGCCTGCGTCCACCGCAGTGGCCAGATGTCGGTTAAGGTTTAACCCTACCTAGACGACTCAGTGTCAATATTATTTCAAATACGCGGTGAATGAAAGTGATAAGATTACCAGCAAAATACAGCGGAATTCTTAAGAAAAATACGCTTAAACTTTATCCTCCTATTCTCTATGATTTTGTGTTTCTCAAATATCAAACTGACGATGGAGGACCCCCCCCAAACCATGTATTGTTCGCCGTTCCGAGACACTCACCACCCGCTTAGGCATGCGACCCACCAGCCACAACCCACATACACATATATCACACAAACAAGACAGCACAGCACCACACACTCTCAAACATACTCCAAGCCCTACAAACACCCGACACCGTTAGTAGAACCTCTACGTACGGAACCCTGATCCTGTTTTATTGTTATTATTCTGATCGCTGTTAATGGTTACAAATGTTGGTAGCTTACAACTTACGAGCTTGTTGATACAATTATGATCTTTATTATTAAGGATATAAAGATAAAATTATTTTTCATCTTTCACACATGAAGATCGAGAGTTACTTAACACTGAGTATCCGTGCTTTTCAATTTTGATATACCTTAAAAGCATGCTTTAATACCCAAGTAAATAATCATCCTGCTGAACAGTCTCTTTATAGTTCATGGACACATACGAGTTGTACACTCCTTTTTAAGCTGGTTTACTCTTTTTGTAGAAAAATAATATTTTATGTGAAACCAGCAGACTGCTTGCCTGGGGGTAAATGACACCTCCGTACATTTGGAATACCGGAGAGTATAAAAATGTGCTGGACCTTTAAATGGAAATATTCTCTTTCCAATACGCGACTTTAAAATAGTTACATCGAGTTTCTTGCAGGCTCTTGTCGAAGATTCTACTTATTCGGAACCGGTGGTAGCGTCATACAAATATAACAATAACAAATGACGATTCAAAAGTATCTGTAGTAAAGATACTTTGATTTGATTGATTGAATATTCGCATCGCCTCCACGAACGGTGCCGAAACGGCGAAGTACATATTTACTGATATGTAGAATTTGTTGAAGTAAGCGGTCGGAGGTTCGGGCCGTGTAGATTCAGAAGTTGGCTCTACATGAGCATCTGATATCTTTTTCACAGGGCAAACCTTATGTGGTCGTCTTGGTAACATTTTACATGAAATGTTTCTGGTGGGATTTGAGTTCTTTTTGTAAGTTACTAAGCGGTGTGTCAGTGACGAAATCGGCGTATTTTAGATATTAATGAAATCTAACGTATAAGCTATTCAATTGGGACATTGTATGTTAAATAACTCAGTAATTGACAACGTATCCTAATATAATTATTGGGAAATTAACCAAACTAAGAGTTTTCCAATACACGAACACGTCTGAGGCGAATGGTCGTGCCTTGGAGCCGCTGGGCTCCCTGGCGGGGCACCTACTAATGACGCGCCACCGGCGGCATACTATTTGTCTAAACAATGAGTCAACTGAAAAATAATAAGTAAGATCGACTTATTTCAATCATGATTCACGTGCCACTCGACCTTCTGGGATTAAAGTGCAAATGCTTAAATTTACAAACTTTTTTTAAATGTAAAAAGTAAACAGGACGGTTAGGACGCTTACCTGATAGTAAGGGATACGCCCAACCATAGCAAGCAGCATGAAGGAGCCAACAACTGAAGAGAGTTTATTATCCTCCATATGCGATGCGCAAGTCTCGAGACAAGATGGAGTCTCTGTTATACCGGTATTTCACTAGGCTACGTGCCACCATCCGCCTAAAACACACAAAAGTGCACAACAATCCTGTTTCACGGAACGAAATTTGGCACTGCGTTGGTACTTTTTACCTACCTAGACGACTCAGTATCGAGTCTACCACCTAGCAAACCTAAACTTTCCCACAATTTCCTGCATCTTGGTTACATGATGACATTATCGTGTAAATATTTTAAAGGGATGAACAATCAGAACAAACGCAGGATATAAAATACTGTAATACATAGTTATTTTCTCATACTTAAAATAATTGTAACTAAATCTTTAGATTAGTCACGGCTTAAGATAGTCTTTTTTAAATATGGTAATTAAATACTTCTTTTTAAGTAAATCTTTCATAAAATATAACAAAGTGAACCATAAACAATTAACATGGTTTATGGTTCACAAACAATTAACTATGTGTGTTTTGCTAGAGGTAGCAAAACACACAAAGCTCAAAAAACAAAACCTGATAGGACTGAAAGAAAAAAGACTTGTGTATGGACGTATAGGATATAGGTAGCCCTGTACCATGTAGAAGGATTATTCCGCTACATCATCTAAGTGTTCCTATTTAGATTAATAATAATCGTAAAACTACATGCAGGGTACTTGGATACCTGGACTGCGATAGGTTAAGTGTGCATGCCCAGAGGAAATCCGCTTAAAAAATAGCCACTTAAATGTTTCCAATTGTTCAATAAATTGAGACAGCCTAACAATCCCCAAAAGGTATTTGGCCATTTTTATAAATGATCCACCAAAAAATATTTTATAACCGTGGTTCCTACATTAACAATCCCTGAAGTGCCATGAAATTGATTGCGAAAAACATTAAAAAAGCCTTACCTTGTTCATTTACTTTGATCTTCATTTTTGCCGTTTCAAAAAATCAACTTATCACAAAACAACGAAAATCACAACGAAAATATCACTCATAACAGCACACGTCCAAAGAGTTTGCATTATTAAAATATAAATATTTAAAAACAAAATTTGACGTAATAAAAAAAGTTAGGAAAAAAAAAGAAAATCCACCGCGATCTATGGCGCGAAAAGCGCGCCAAACCGTCCGCTGTCAACTGTCAAGCGCAAGAGAATTCAGTTTTCCAGGTTACAGTGGACTTCCTCGTTTTATTCAGACCAATGTCAGTGCACAGTCAGCGGTTGCTGACGGCGTTATGAGTGCATCGTTAGACTTTGAATTTTATCGCATGCGAAATGATTACATATTACTTTTTATAACATAACTGCTTTTTGGTACTTTTAAAACAAATCCCATACTCCAAATACTTAGATAAACAATAGAAATTAACTCGATTCATAATCTCATTCAAAAATTGTCCGAGGCAGAATTTTGCTATCGCATTAGTTGGGCAAAATTTACATTCATAATCTCGTCGCTCGCTACATGTCAAAGTGACATAGTAGTGTTTTCGAGCTTTTGATTTTGTACCCTTTAAATGACGCCTTAAGGTCAAAGTTTTAATGAATAATTTTATGACCTAAATATAACATTAAGTCAACGTATATTTTGGTTGATATTTCTTCGTGATTGTGCATATATTAAGTTTATTATTTATCTAAGCCCAAATCACATGTATTTTATTCTCCACCTTTAATTGCGTGAAAGAGATTGCCATGTGAAATAAGGACGTCCATTGTCATTTTCTTGGTGTTCAATAAATAATTAAATTATTAAATAAAATAATGCCAAATAACTCCCCATCGATTCATCAATCAGAAACAAAACGTCGCTTCAGCAGAACCTCACTTATGACCTCATTGTGCGCTTCTCGCGATAAGTATACAATTTTAAATGCATCTTAGTGCATGTCATTAACGCGAAGTTATAATCTTATTTACTAGGTGGTAGACTCGGTACTGATCGTCTAGGTTAAGGTACGCATAAACAGGCAGTGCCAGAATATCGCCGTGCAGAGTGGTATGCCGTTTCGTTAAGAGGTACTGTAACTATTGACATTACTGGGTGTAAGAGACCTAAGCTCTTTTGTCTCGGGTGACCACTTCGCTCGTCTGAAGGCATTGACATTTTCAAAAATAGGCATAGATTGTCAGTAACAGATTTTAAAAATTGGCCAAGGGCGAGTCGGACTCGCCCGTGAAGGGTTCCACAGCAACTAGTAACATAAAATAAAATTATTTTTATTTACTATGGCATACCTACCAGCTTAATATGAAAAATAGTGGTTTCAAACTTTCTGACGTATTAAAAAAACTAACTCACAAGAAAAAAATTTTTTCCGTTTTCCCAAAAAAACCAAAAAATTTTCATTGTTATATTTGATGGTCATGTAAATCATATATTTTTTTTATTTTATCAACCCCATAGTTTAAAAATTAGAAAGGGGGGGGACACTTTTTTCAAATTTGGAAGGGCCTCTCGCGCAAACTATACAATTTATAAAAAAAATATGTTAGAAACCTCAATACCCATTTTCAAGATCTATACATTTGATAGCCACCACCGAAGGAGTACGATGAAAAAAAAATTTTAGAGTTCAGTTCAATGTATGGGGAAACCCTAAAACATGTAGATTTTTTTTCAAAATTCTTATTGAAACCTATTAGCGATTTACAGGATACATATACTTACAAAGTTTAAACAGCGTAGTGCTAATAGTTTCGGAGAAAAAAGGGTGTACATACGGACGGACAGACGACCAGACGACTTGACGAATCTATAAGGGTTCGTTTTTTTTGCCATTTGACTACGGAACCCTAATAACTAAGTTAGAACTAAGCTTACAAATGTTTAAATAGTTAAAACGCGTAATTTCCAGACGTTCTCAAACTAAGCACAGCCTGTCTCTTGGGAAACTATTTTTTTTTCTTTCCTTCAACGATTAGTTGTGGCGCAAATCGCAAAGAAACGGTTTTTAAGATTTTTTACAGTTTAGGCATTCGTAGCGGGAAGAGTGTCGGTGACTCATTGGTGTGGACTGCGAACTGGAGGGTTCGCAAAGTCAAGTCACAATCATTTTCAGATTAGGCTACAAAGCACTTACGAAAGTAAAAAAGAATACAAAAAATAAATAAAAATACATTAAAATACCAAGTAAAAGCTCAAAATGAATTTTGATACTTGGAAAAAAGCGCTTCGGCGTTTGGCTGTTGCGAAAGAAGCCGCCAAGAAAACTAAACGTACATGCCTTTATTAAACAATGATTTAATGTCAGATATTTATAAACACTGAAGTAGCTGAGCCGTTTAAGACACAATGATTTTTAATCAACATAAAGTTTGGTCAATAGTGACACGTACATTTTTTAGAAAGGTGGTTTTTTATTCTAGCTTTAAACTTGTAACTCGACAATATTTTGCGGTACCTTATTGCATAACTTTATACATCTTCCTATAAAAGGTTTACCTACTTTATGTAGTCTCAAGTCTGGAACAGCAAGTTTGTTTCTATTCCTAGTATTAAAATTATATGAGTCACAATTTTTTTAAAGGTATGATAGTATTTTTGGACGTAAATTAAATTTTCATAAATATATTGCGATGCTACAGTCATTATATTTATTTCTTTAAAAAGTTCCTTAAGAGAGTCACGTGGTCTAAGGTTGTAGATAAAATGAAGAGCTCTTTTTGTAGTACAAATATTGTATTAATGTCGGCAGCTGAGCCCCACAACAGTAGACCATACTAACGACATCATGATGACAATAGTGTCATCATGATGTCGTTAGTAGAAAATAACTAAAATAAACCAATCTTTCATTTTTCGCAGTTTCCAATCCAGCCATGTACTACAATGTCTTTCAAATTTCCTTAATTATAATTATGTGTACGTTTTCCGACGCTGTTGCGGTAAAGAAAAACATCGTTAGGAAACCTGCGCACTTAAAACGTTGTGCGTGAAGTCGACAAAACCGCACTGGCCCTGCATCGACGACTTAGACCTATATATCTTTTACGGGTAGGCTCGTGCCCCTCGGTGGTTAAATTTAATTCTAGCGGATAGCATTGCATCTTGCTGATGTTCGTGCAACATAACAATGGTTGGATATCAGATGGAGGGGACCTAAAATTTTTTTCTTGCGAGCGTAAGGCACGTTAAGCTCTCGGCTGCGCTCTAAGGATCGAAGTCGATAACATCCATCAATTCGCAGTCTTCGTGGTGGATGCGGTTAAATCGTCATCCATGCTGTTAGTGTAGGCCCGTGCCCTGCATTGAGTCGTTTTAGGCTGATTAACCCTATGTTTATCATTCATCACGAATTTTATTGAACTTACTCCTTACGTGTAAGGAGAGAAGTAGACTACGTATAGTCGGTAAGCCGGCATAAAAGTATAAAAGTCCTATGGATGAGATACATGAATATTTTTTTAATATATGTAGTCTGAGAAACCATAGAACTAAAGGTCGACACCCCTGAAACGACGTACCTTTGATTGTGGTCGACTCACGTTCGTGAATGAATGAAGCTTGTCGATCTTTAAATACTCAATTCTACTCATCAAATACTTTATTTTCCTGTTATTTTTTTTCATGTATCGCATGAGATATAATAACAATGTCTGGAATTAGAACCGGAAGTGAGGTCATAACTTTGCGTATGGGCAAAATCAGGCATTTTCAGGGTGTCAAATTTTAGTTCTATGGTTTCTCAGACTATATTAAAAAAAAATCATTTATCTGATCCATAGGAGTTTTATACGGCCGGCTCTCGGACTAGTACAGATCTCGCCAAACTTTATGGCCACTCTGTATAAAAGTGCTTACTGCGCAGATATAGTCAAGTACAAATGTATGAATTTTGTAAACTGCGCATCGTCTAAAGAAGCGGTCAAAAAAAAGTTTGACGAGACCTATAGTAATACTGTGTTAACATTAACTCATTACATGAATTACCAACATAACAATTATCGATAATTATTAACCATATAAAAATCGTTCGCACCTTTCCTAACATGCAATATGAAACGCAACAAGCCAATTTACCAATAAAAAGCAATACATTACACAAAAACACAACGCAATCATTCGTAATCGCGCAAAGGCGTCAACTTATGCGGCCGCACGCCCCCCGTTGTCTATGCGCTGATTGTCGATGGTCCTCGCCATTGTTATTGTTTATGGGCCGCTTGTAAACGACCGTGGGATCGGTTTATTGTCATTATAAAACGCATGTTTGACGATTGCGATTTGCGATGTTTGCGGTTGATTTTTTTAAGGGTTTCGCGTCCATATTGGTGTTTATTAATTTTTACAGTCCCCTATATAAGTACTTAGTATTTACAGATTCGCTGGGTAAGTGGCGAGGGACTGCTCGCAGCCTTAACAAATGCAACAAGCCTAAAGGTATCCTAAGATATCATTTAAGAGTTTGTTGTTGCCCTCTAGAAGCTTGAACCACCGACCAAGTTAAAATGGCTAGCCTAGCTCATCTGAATCAGACGATATGGCCAAGCAATTTCGTTTAGTAATATCTGAAAGCTGACTATTTCGCCAAAAACATATTTTATTTATAGGTTAATTTGACAGATCGTCCCGCCAAAACATGTCGGCCATAGAGTCGGTCGATATCCGACGTAATACCGCCGGAGGTTTCCGCGTCACGTACGCGCCCATAGACAATACAAATCGCATCCGACCTTTTTGTTCCTCTATGATTTATTACTTTTTCTGTTGCAACCATTGATGCTGCCAGTAATTTGTATACGAGGGTGTATTTATGTTTTAGATTGTCATGTAAAATTAATGATTTAAATGCGATAATCTGCTTAGTTTCGATCAAATCAACTCGAAGGTTTAGGAATAGAGACGGAAATGTGTGTCGACAAGGTGTTCTACCGCCATTTTAACCTTGGGTTCTTGTTTTGGGCCTTAAAAGGCCTTTTAAGTAAATAAATCTATTTCCACTGACATTCACACAGCACCAACTAGTCCCAAACTAAGCATAAACCTGTAATACAGAAATTAAACAACGGATATACATACTAATATACTTTTTTTGTAAATACATACATATTTAACATAGAAAACAATACGAGAAAACGAATACAAACATACATGTTCATGCACAAAAATGTTTGTACTGCCCGGACATTGAACCCGGAACCCTTGATGTAATAGCCGACGTCTCCAACATTAGACCAGATGGGACGCCAAAGGCTCAAAGTCTTACATAGGTCTAAGAGGCTATGAATCATCTGCGTTTGCCACTTGCCCGATGCTGTTCATAGCAGACAATAGCGAAAATTAAATTTGAAATCCTTAATATTCTGAGTGAAAGTACTGGGGTCAACTAGTCTCAAATAGACCAAGGAACTATGAGTTATCACTATGTTTGGCCAACCGATCCCTTGGGAGAAGAAGGTCAAATACTAAGGCGTCATCTTAGATAGGGGACTTTCGTTCGCACAACACATTAGGACAGTCAGGAACAGAGCTGCCTTCTTCCAAGGCAGGCTTTATCATCTCATAGGTAGGAAGAGTAAAATGTCACTTAGAAATAAGTTGACAATTTACAAAGCTTGCATTCGACCCGTCATGACGTACGCTAGTGTCGTCTTCGCACACGTAGCTCCCTCATTGTTGGATCGCCTTCAGCGAATTCAAAACAAAATTCTACGCGCCGCGGCAAACTCTCCCTGGTATATTAGGAACATCGACCTACATAGGACCTCGACATTCCCTCTATTAAGTCATTTATGAAAGAAGCGTCCCGTCGCTTCTTCGATAACGCGTCCAATCACGTCAACCCGCTCGTTGCCCAAGCGGCAAACTATCTGCCCATGAAGGGTGTTCGATTTAAACATCGCCGACCGAGGCACATATTACTCGACCCAGATGACACTATCACAGAGGCCAACGCGCCTTACACTCACACTCAGCACACTGTACATCGCACACGACACTAGGACACCGCATCCGCCGGCGGACGCGTGATTCCCAATCCTCACGTCTCACTGCGTCATATTCCTCCTCGTCCGAGGACGGCACTAAGTCGAGTTCGAGCCTAGTGGCGCCCTTAGTGGCCGTCCTTCTTCTCCTACTTCGATAGGTATCCGTAAGCGGTCTCGTGCCGCGACCGGAGCCAATCATCGGCTGAGCTAGGCTCGCCATTTTCATCCGGTGACGTCGTTAAGGCCATCTGCGGCCAACAACAAAATCAATTCAATAAAATAAAAAAAAGAACTATGAGTTAAGGGCACTGAAGAACGGATACAAAGTATAAAAGAGTGTCTATCGAGTTTCCTGCCGGCTCCCTCGAGGATCCTACTTATCCCGAACCGGTCATGAAAAAAATAATAATAGCAATTGACGATTCTAAAGTATCTGTAAAAGATTGATTTGAATAAAGATATTTTCAGTTAACACATGATTTTCATTGTTTATTTTTAAATATACAAGGTATGATTAAAAACAAAATACCCAGACAACATGTTCATGCACACAATTATTTTAACTTCCCTCGTCTCAAGGATGAACGATTTATTTATAGTATTTTAATTAAGTTAAATTGTAAAACAAATAAATCAAGCAATAAAGAACTCTTACATAAGTTGAAGTTTAAAGAGCTTGCGTGACACATTAGTCACTAATGAAAAGAAACAGATCTTCCTAATACTATCAGAATTTCTAACCGTAATGATCTTAGCCTGTCTGGACCTATAAGTAATAAAAAAATTGTACACAAATATATTTCAATTGAAAATCAACTCAAAGAATTTCGAATTTAGAGCCAATTTTACCATGTTATAAAAGCAATCTTAGAGCAAGCAAAAAAGAAAAAAAAACACAAATGTATCAGAATTCGATTTTCAAAATTTCCAACGCAAGTCCATTATGATTCGAAGAGGCAGTGATCGTTGCTTTGATTTGTCTGTTGCTATTAAAAAAACGCACACACACATTTCAAGCCAAATACGACTCTAACGTTACTCGTTTAAAGACAAATTTTGCATGACTTCACAAGCCAACAACGGGGAAGGCGGGGCGATACACGCCCAACTGTCAGGCATACAATTTAACCAAGGCCACGCGAAATGTAGAGACAGTGTCTATGTTTAAACGATTCACTGTTTGAAAAACTAGTTTATCTTTCGTATCAATGAAGTATAATAAAAGCTTCGGTGACTCATTGGTGTGGACTGCTGCCTTCCGATTTGGAATCATCATCATCATCATCATCAGCTCATTAAACGTCCCCACCGAGGGGCACGAGCCTACCCGTATAGGGTGATTAGGCCTTAGTCGTCCACGCCGGCCCAGTGCGACATTCGCATCTCTTCGCAGGCGTGCATGAAGGTTTCCTCACGATGTTTCCTTCACCGTAAGAGCGTCGGATAACGTACATATATTTTTCGAAAATTCGAAAATACATTGGTACGTGTCGGGATTTGAACCTCAGCCCTCCCGGTAGGAAGGCGACAGTCCACACCACTGAGCCACCGACGCTCTCCGATTTGGAATGTGCAAGTTCAAATCCCGCCAAGTATGAATATTGAATTTTCAAAATTATATGTACGCTTATCCGACGCTCTTACGGTGAAGGAAAATATCGTGAGGCAACCTGCGCACGCCTATAAAGAGATTCAAAGGTTGTGCGTGAAGTCGGCCAATCCTGTGCCCGCGTAGACGACTAAGGCCTGTACCTATACGGGTAGGCTCGTGCCCCTCGGTGGGGAGGTATATGAGCTGATGATGACATATATTTCTTGTATGGGGTGATTGGGCCATAGCCCAATAAGCAAACCCAATGCGGATTGGTCCTTAACGACTACCATAGTGAGATATTCGGGACTGAAAGCTTAACGTGCCCTTCGAAGAACGGAATCATCTGTCGGACAATCAGGCGATACGGCCTGGCCTCACGGTGGCAGTCAAGCCTTTAAAGTATTTTTACATTTTGAAACCTAACTGTAAGGCTGCGATTAGATGAAGCAAATATCCCATACAAAATCCGCAAGATTAGCGCCATTAAAGCCCGTTCCAGTGTTGTCACAAGCGATCCCAGGCCCGTCGCCGTAATCCGGGACAATCTGGGTCCACACTCGAGCGCGCGCGTGCCCTCAATGCCGGCCCGTGGATATGTTTTTGTTTTTATAGTGGCGCGTGGCGTTGATTTCTTTTTAATTTTTTATTATTTTTTTTTAATTTGAATTCGTTGAATTTTATAGTGACAGTTCGGATTTGGAATCTTTATATCACATTTCCGAAAAAAAAATTACACAAATGAACACCACCACGCGCAATGTAATAAAGTCACCGTTTGAATACAGAATATTTGTATTTAATCTTCCGCGAATAAAAATTTAAATTAAAATTTGAATTAGGGCTGAGGTTCAAATCCCGCCACGTACCAATGTGTTTTCGAATTTTCGAAAATATATGTACGTTATCCGACGCTCTTACGGTGAAGGAAAACATCGTGAGGAAACCTTCATGCACGCCTGCGAAAAGATTCGAAGGTTGTGTGTGAAGTCGTCCAATCCGCATTGGGCCCGCGTGGACGACTAAGGCCTAATCACCCTATACGGGTAGGCTTGTGCCCCTCGGTGGGGACGTTTAATAAGCTGACGATGATGATGATGATTATGAATAAAAATTACATTATAATAAAAAAAACATGCCGTGCGCGATGCTCTGTGGTGACTGTTTGAGTTAGTAATGTTTTGTGTTTCATTGGTGTGAGTTTTGTATGTGCTAATTAATATAATTTCCACTGGGAATAACATCAATATTAATTACATTGTTGGTCATTTTATAATGTACACAAGTTCAATTATTGTACAAATTTAATTACATTTTGAATTATAGCCAAGCATGGCTTTCCAGAGGAAATTATGGTTGAAGTAAAAATAAGTTCCGTCCTTTAGAACCTACCCCTATTACTAGCTAGATTGTTTGAACATTACAAACAGACATCTTCGTGCACACATACACAGATGTTTGTAATGGCCGGGGATCGAACCCAGACCCTCCGTGTAGTAGCCGACGTCTCTACCATTACATCAGACGCGTCATCAAATTTATTTACTTAGATATTATTTCTTTGTCGGCTATTCGGTAAAATAAATTTTAATAAAAACGCTATTTAATCCGTTCACTAGGTGATTTCGTGCAACAATGATATTCTGTAGGTATATAAAGATACGCCACCCGTGCCTCAAAAACGAACCGCCGAAGAGAGTACAGTTTGTACTCTTTTGTTTCGGTAAATGTGTTCGAAATTCGAAATATGTGTATGTGTGTTGTCACTGCATTCGGAACACTTTTTTCGATTGTTTTGTGAGCATAACACGAATCCATACTTTTTACATCATTGTCGTGCAATCACAATTTTGTAATAAGACAATACAAAGACTATTAATTTTTTAAAACTCAATCGAATGACTAAGTTAAAGAATGCATGCTCCATCGACCCAGATTCCGCGGCCCAGATTCGCGCGCTTCATCAGCCATTTTGTCAAAGATGTCAATGTCACTTGACGTTTACGGTTTACGGCGATGAGTAACATACAGCCATGTGTATGCTCACACGATTAGATAATATGTTACTATCAATTACGTAAAAAATTGGCCAAACGCGAGTCGGAATCGCCCGTGGAGGGTTCCGCAGCAGCAAGTAACATAAAGTATCTTTTATTTACTTAGGCACCTACTACAGCTTTAATATGAAAAATAGTGGTTCATCGTTTATAACGTATAAAAAAAACTACACATCAGAAATCTTTTAAACTAAATTTCGTTGTTAGATTTTATGATAATGTACATCATATTTTTTTTATTTTATCAACCCCGTAGTTTAGAAAGTAGAGGGGGGAGGGACACATTTTTTTCTACTTTGGAAGTGTCTCTCGCGCAATCTATTCAATTTATAAAAAAAAATAAGAAACCTCAATACCATTTTTTAAGATCTACACATTGGTACCCCACACGTGGGGTACGATGAAAAAATAATTTTGAGTTTCAGTTCAATGTATGGGGGAAACCCAAAATTTTTTTTTCAAGTTTCTTATTAAAACCTAATAGCGGTTCACAGAATACATATACGTACAAAGTTTGAATAGTGTAGTGCTTATATTTTCGGAGAAAAAAGGGGTTGTGTTATTCGGACGGACGGACAGACAGACAGAAAGACTTGACGAATCCATAAGGGTTTCGTTTTTTGCCATTTGGCTACGGAACCCTAAAAAAATAGAATAGAATATGGATTTATTTGCTAAAAAACATGGTACAAAAGTTGTACATTAAATTTTGGAGTGCACATGTTTCGCTATAAATAGTTACCATGCAAATATATATTGGATTAAAAATATATATTCAAGCTTAATTAAATTAAAAATGCCGTCACTGCTGTGATTTAGTGGTAACAATTTGGAGGTCGTGGTTTTGAAATACTAGGCGGTAGACTCGAATCGTCTAGATAGGTACCACCGCAGTGATACATATCGACCCGTGAAATGCGAGTGCTTTACACTTCTGTGTTTCGGGATGAGGGCACTGTAGCCAGTAAAATTACCGGGTATAAGAGACCTAACATCTGTCGTCTTAGGTAACGGGCGCGGGGCAGTGTTGCCGAATCAAATAAAATGCAGAGATCTGCACAATATAATGTTGTATAGCTGGCAATGTATGCGCAGAAGAGAGTAACAATAATCACCATCATCACAGGTCATATGCGTCCCCACCACAGATTTCCCAATACAAGAGATGGGGCAAGCCGCGTTTAAAGTGCGACAAATGTAAGCTCAACGAGCATACACTGCTGCGGCTGCCAGTTTACGCTCTGTGAGACGAGTCAAGACGCAATATTAGAAGAAATTATCGTTTTTTTCCAAAATGCCATCCTGTGCAATTGTAACATGCCATCATCGCAATGAATCAGTAAATTTACCAAGTAATAAAATAACTTTTCACAGGTAAGAACCGAAAAGGAATTGCGACACTGGGACTGCCTATAAACTTGGCGGCTTGTCCAGTCTAATTGTATATTCGGATGTCTGTGGTCCCCACCCAGGAGCACGACACGAGCCAAATTCACGCACAACCTTTGAACCACTTCGTAGACGTGCGCAGGTTCCTTCGTGATGTTTTCCTTCACCGTGAGAGCGTCGGATAAACGTTCATATACATTGGTACGTGGCAAGATTTGAACCTGTATCCTCCAGAACGGAAGGCAACAGTCCATACTTATGAGGCACAGACGATTTCTATAAAATAGGTAGTAGGTGCAATGAACTGTTTTAATGGTGTTTCCAATTACAATGTCCCATAAAACAGAACGAATGAGGGCAAAATTTTACTATTGAGACACAATAACCGTCCTAGCACATTTTAAAATTAGCAGAATCGGAGCCCAGGTAAGTGTCGTATTACAATGAACACAACCTCCAAATGAGCTTCCATCCATCACATCGTAATCCCGTCTTTATTCAAACAAATCGATGTACTTTCGCCGCTGGCATTAAACGGCGCGCACAATTTTGAAACAGGAACGCCCGGTAGCTCGCCCCCGATTGGCCGGGGGTGGCGGCGCTCGCACGCCATTGGCCAGACGCGGGGTGGCGCGCTCCCCCGCCAGCCAATGGGGGCGCAGCGCGCGCGTGCCCTATCTCCTTTCACCCCCGGGATTCGAGGGCTCTATGGTTCTGTTTGCGTTGCATTCTCCTTGTTTGTCGATTTAATTGATGTTCGTTTTTTAAAAGGTGACGGATGGGGTGCTTTTTTTAAGTGCCCGCGTCGAGTACGCGCTTATTTGGCGATTTTTTCTGTGCCTGCAATATTTTTCTACCTTTTTTTTAAAGCTAAATTTTTTTGTAGCTTTTAATTTTGTTTTTTAAAATATTGTATAACTGTCACTTCCCCATTGACAGGACAAAGGAATAGTGTCAAAATAAACAAGTAGTTGAAGCTTTGCTTCGGAATATTTTGTTATATTTTTATGCACGTAAATTTCATCTCCAGCTTATTAAACCTCCCCACCGAGGGGCACTAGGGGCACCCGTAAAGAGTGTATAGGCCTTAACCGTCCAGTCCCAGTGCGGAGTGGCCGACTTCACGCACAACTGAATCTCTTTGCAGGCGTGCGCAGGTTTCCTCACTATGTTTTCACCGTAAGAGCGTCGGATAATCGTACAAATAATTTCAAACTTTTGGAAATACATTGGTATGTGGCGGGATTTGAACCTGCACCCTCCAGATGGGTAGGCAACAGTCCACACCAATGAGTAACAGTAAATAATAATTAATAAGGTACATCATTAATGGATTATTAATAAAATCACCTCTACATGACACTGGTTAATTGGGTCCTTTTCCTTTGAGATGGAGATAGCTATTAATATCATTTTTTAATTGTTAAAATTGTAAGTTATTTATCAAAAACCATATATTAGTGCATATCGTGGCAGCCTTTTAGTATAACAGCGATTTGTTATATTACTTATCTATACTAATATATAAAGCTGAAGAGTTTGTTTGTTTGAACGCGCTAATCTCAGGAACTACTGGTTCGATTTGAAAAATTCTTTCAGTGTTAGATAGCTTATTTATCGAGGAAGGCTATAGGCTATATATCATCACGCTACAAGTAATAGAAGCGGAGCAGCAATGAAGAATGTTTCAAAATCGGGGGTATTTTTTCATACTTGAAGCTTCCGCTGCGTACGCTGAGTAAACGGTTAAAGTTACACAAAAGTCATGTATGAGAGTATTGTTCTCCTTTGAAAGGTCTACAAAAAAGTCCGCGAGAGCATATGTCTATCTTTTAAGGTAAGCTCCCTATAACATATTTTTTGCTAATAAAAATTCTGAAATTGACCCCGAAACCTTTAAAGTTGGAGGAAGGGGAAATCCTATGTATAGTGATAAATGAAAGTACCGTGTTATCCCGAATTTAATGCGAGCGAAGCCGCGGGCAAAAGCTGGTAAGTTATAAATTGTGAATTATATCATGGTTTGTTATGTTGGTTGCCCTCCGTATGCTTCTATGTTAAATATTTCATTGTGACGTAAGAATGAAAGGAGAACATTATTATAACATATAAATATTACATAAATTACCGTTTACAGCTCTATTTCGGTTAGCCTCAGCCCAGGTGCAGTTACAGCGGCTACATTAACCATAAACTTTTTGTTTAGCCACCATACCAATAATTTTATTTTTTTATGTTCGAGCAGTCGAGTTCCGGAGCGAAACCGCGTCTTGGAATGCGTAGAGTACGACGCTCGGACGTCCGGGGTATTTGGCGCAGAATGGGGGAGATACCCGTCCAGCAGTGGACTGCGATAGGTTTAAGAGATAGAGAGAAGGTAGAAACAGTTTTAGTATGTTTTTTTTTAGCCTGAAACATTAGCAATGCTGACTCTACAATATTTTGAGGTATCTTAAACTTCTTCTTCTTGGGAGTTCTGTCCTCGAAGTTGTAGACGAATATGACCTGGGACAGTTAGTCCAAATGGGTAAGTCCAACTTCGAGAAGGAGGTTTCTCGTCGAATCCAATAAGGATGGGCAGCGTTCGGGAAGTTAATGGAGATCTTTCCGTCCAAAATACCTCAGTGTCTCAAGACGAAGGTCTTTGACCAGTGTGTGTTGCCAGTTATGACATACGGAAGCGAAACGTGGTCATTCAACAAGGACCTCTCGAATAAGCTCAAGGTTGCTCAGCGTGCTATGGAGAGGGCTATGTTAGGTGTTTCCCTAAAAAAAAAACTTGATAAAATCCGAAACGAGGATATCCGTAGGAGGAGTAGGGTGACCAACATAGCCCAAAGTATTAGCAAGTTGAAGTGGCAGTGGGCAGGGCACATAGTGCGGAGAACCGATGGCCGATGGGGCGGAAAGGTTCTCGAGTGACGTCCACGTAACGGAAAACGCAGTGTAGGCCGACCCCACAGAGACGGATGACTGGTTAAAGGTGACGGGTAGCAGATGATGGATGTCACTGCAAGGATCGGTCCGGTGGAATCATAGGGGTGGCTTCGTTCAGTAGTGGATATATTAGGCTGTAATGATGATGATGATGAGTTTAAACTGTCGTTATAATTATCCATATTTCTTTAAATCCCAAAATATTTACTAAAGACTGTATAGTTGATAAAATAG
>PQWD01004910.1:19262-43953 GCA_019425675.1 Leucinodes orbonalis | reverse complement strand
CATAAAGGATACAGGTCAATCGTGATAAATTTAAAACACATAAATGTCCTGTGGTTAAAGTCACATACCTTGTTTAAACTTAAATCACCTATGTAGGTCATTACGTATTTACACCAGTCGGCGTGGAAATGCATTGTAAATATTGATAATTTATTATACGCCATGATGTGGTCCGGATAATATATAAATCAAATGGATTTACAATACAACAATGCAGCTACGAGTAGTTTACGTAAGAACAAAGAAACCATTACACATATAAATACATATTGAACTATATTTAATAGCTGAAGCCTCAAAAACATACATATAATTACAATAAACTTTCAACACATACTCGTAATTTCATATTCATACATACGAGAACAAAGAGATTTAAGAACGGGAAAAAATTGCTGAAGAGAAAAGGGGATTTTGGGCTTCCGGTAAACACACTGGGCGGTTTACAGGCGTTGTTCATGCCGGTTTCTTGTAAAACATTGGCAACTTCAATCGAGCCAAATACTACTGCTACTTCTTCATTCGTAATATCTACTATTCGATAAGACCTCTTTCATTGATTTTTATCGTTAACTGGATTTCGAAACGTAACCCACCATGCTTTTCCAGTGCATATTGGTAGATAACAGTCTCCTTTGTTGTTTGTGTTACATTTTAAATTAAATTCTAAATGTTATATTTTTATCACACATAATATTATGTATAGCTTTGCCACCATTTACATATTGCTAGCTTTTGCCCGCCGGTTGGCTCGCTGTCATTTTGTGGTAATATAGTTCCACTTTCTGATTCAAAACACAAAAGAGAGCTCGGAACAAAATATTATTTTAATACGCCACTGTAAACGGGATGATACGCCTTTCCTTTGATTTATTAACTTTTACCTTGAAATTTGCAAAATCATATAAAAATTCAGGGTTTGGGGGCTAAATGGGGGATAGTTCTAAAAAAACCGTGAACCATTTTTGTGTTAGACTTTTCTTTGTTGATAATTGCAAAACGTTCCACAAAACGTCACGTCAATTTAAAACACACAAAAAACAAACAAAGACGGACAAACAAACACACACTTTAACATTTATAATATTAGTATGGTTCAATCTACGAGTACATTTAACTCTACATCAAAATGTAAAAAAAAAATACAATTAATGGAATAAAACCAAATTAAATGAAACCAAATTTTCGATATCAAAATACGGTATGTGTGTCCCAAAACATTTGTTAATACATTCGCTGGTCGATTTGCCCAAACGTCCACACACATCAATCCTTGGCGGCGTTTAACCTAATTCTAAACTGTAACAATACAATCCGTAACACATCGACGACTTTGATGCAAAGCATTACTGGATATTTATGTATGTTCTACAGAATAACAACTGGACAATTGATTGAGTTCAACACATTTGCAAATTAAATTTCAAACAGTTAACTAAAAAATACAATTATAATATTCCGGCTTTCATTATCTGTGGCTAAGATATTAAAATTATTGAATGTTCACTTATAAATTCAATCTGTAAATTCTGATTTTCTGTCTTTTTCTCAACAATTAAAACTAACGAGTACTACCTACATGTTTTACTCATTTTAAACCTTTCATGTGTGATTCCAATCTTTAAATTATTCATTGTTATTGACAATATGTGGAATATACTCGTATATTTTTTATTGGTATTTGTTATGGCCAATATAAGAACATAAAAAGGTAAGCTAGATACATGATAACATCACCTTTCTAAAATATTATAATAATACCATCTAAAATTACTTTAAAAGGGATCTCTATCATAAACGTTACATTAATATTATCAACCTCCAACAATACCTCAATCAATGTTTTCTTAAATCACCACTGATAAATACGTAACAGAGATAACAAACCTAACCCGCCGGCTTTATCGCGAGTGCGAAATCTGCCGAGAGCTCTATTTAATCTGCCATAAAAAATATCTCACAAAGAAAAATAACCAAGCCTGGTTGGGGATATCAATCTTCGATACTGTGCTGCCTAAACTACGTACGAAGTGGATGATAAACGGTCCTTTATGTTTTGCGAGGAGCGTAATTTTACTGCTCTATAAATGAAGATAAGATTGCAGCTTGGATTTATCCGACAAAATCATGGCGATGTTTATTATTATTTTTTAAATTAAGTACGGCTTTAATGCATGTGCTTTTATAATAAAAAACAATGCATTTGAAAAACCATTTAAATTTTAATTTAAGTAAAAATATATAATAAATCTATAAACCAACAAACCTACAAAACGCAAAAATGTGCCCATATCGCTGTCCTAAGTCTTCAAAAAATATTTTTTTTGCTTACAACAAAATTTTGCATGTGTAGCAAGGATTTACAATATGAGACAGAAGAATACTCCCACCATAAAGCAAATGCATTTTATGAACATTTAACATAACGATGATTTCGGATATTATTATTGTTGTCGTTCCATTAAAATAAGGATATGATTACTAATTTTAATGAAACGATATTTATATCGACCCTAATACTAGGTACGAAATCGTACTGTCCAGTAAATCCATATTACGTTCCTGTAGTCAACTAGTTATTATTATTGTTAACCACAATCCAAAGATCATACCATTACAAGCAACATCCAATAGGATTAACTGGTGCTGATGAGACGTTGAGGTCAGAAACAGTTTTAAGCGTACGTGGAACATATGAACCTCTGTGTGTATAAATCAACTCTGTGAGGCGTGCTTTAAAATGACTTCATGTGATACACGGTAGCGATTTTCCATTACTTATAATATTTGAAATACAAAAAAACGTAATAATTTTGATGCATCAGTTTGCAAAAGATTCTAATTAATTATTGTTTTTTAATCATCCTTAAGATTGGAATAGCCACTTATTGTCATAGTTAACTTTTTAAATTACCGTCTAATATTACTGTTGAGTATTTATTTATTGAT
The DNA here is from genome assembly GCA_019425675.1 of Leucinodes orbonalis. Classification (NCBI taxonomy): domain Eukaryota; kingdom Metazoa; phylum Arthropoda; class Insecta; order Lepidoptera; family Crambidae; genus Leucinodes; species Leucinodes orbonalis. Next base: position 41,004 of record PQWD01004910.1, on the reverse strand, counting down.
GCGTATTGTGTACGTGGTAATATTCCTTGGTATTCGGTTCGAGGTTGAGTTGAGTCACCTAAAAAGTGAAAAAAAAATCACTCTTGAAAAATTTTTGTTATTGGAAAATATAGCTATCGCAATGCTATTCTATGATTTAATAGTATCCATTAATAGATCGCCATTTCTTATAATTTAAACTAATCCTATGCCAGCAAAGCTTGTTATCCGCTGCCTTGCGGGATTCCCTTGGCCTTCATTACAATTTTCGTCTAATATTACGTATGGATAATAAATAGGCTCCCGAAACTGTTCCCTATTTTAATGAGCCGCATGAAATGATATTTCTCATTTTGGAAGATACTTTATACTATTATTTATCATTATTTAGAAATGAAGTCCTATGTATTTATGTTGGTTTCAGATTGGATGTCTGAGTATGCAAATTCATTTATAATTTATGCAAAAAAATTCATAATTGGGCTTATTTATTTCATTTGACTAACAATATGCTTATATGATCTTAAGAATTTATTTGTATCATTATATTATTTTATTAAAATTACTTAACAGTCATGTTTGATAGCATGATTATCTGTAGTCAGCTGTCACACTATTTTTAAAAATAGCATTTTCTTTAAGGATGAATAAATAAACAAAACTTTTAATGATCGATATAATGATATTTATTATAATTACGAAAATTTTAATCGTGAAGTAGTTACGATAATAAGTTTCTTCACGGCTACGTGTCTCAGTATCATACGGATAACGTTTAGTTTTTCACTAAAAGGATGACGTCATAAAATGGTCGACTTCGTATTTTGCTCGAAATTGGATTCTTTTAAATAAAATGCTTTTATTTGATTTCCTCATTTTAATTCAACCTTCCAAAATAAATTATTATAATAATTAAATTATTCATAATCCAGCCTATAATAACAACTGGATTACTTGCAACGTGGGTTTTAATTTTGACAGACTGAAAAATATGTCCGTTTCAGTATGTGTTTTCATGTCTATTTATTTAAATTTGATCACATTTATTAGTATATGATATAATAATACTTGTGCTTAGTTTCTTAAATTTCGAATTATTATAAAATAATATGCTTATTCCTAATCAACAGTTTAAAGTTATCTGCACCACAAATTAACTGCATGCATCCAGCCATACTCACCGCGACAGCTATACCAGATTATCAGCTAAGTCTCCAAAGTTCTGTAATTCCAGCTAACATGTTGCGCAGAGGAAGTTTGCTAGATTGAGGTCAGTAACTACTGATGACCGTGTATATAAGTTTTATATTATGTATCCTTAAATACATAGGTATCATGATTGAAATAGGTTAAGAAAATCGGTTTTATATAATTTTAAGCTCTAACTATTGAGTAACTGGTAAATTTTCGATTTCAATTAATGTTCATACTACACAATGTACTATCGTTTGAAAACGATAATAAATGAAAAAATACTTCACAGACCTTTCCATCAGCAATTTACTTCATTTACCTGTGTAGAAACTCAGTTTGCATTACTTGTGAATTAAGCAAGTGTTTTTTTTTCTGCCACGTCGCCGACTAATCTACGAATTAATTTCGTAAATAAAGTGTTTAATTTGTCTGTCTTGGAAAATTCGTAAATAATAATAATAGCGGCTTTAATATTTGGTAAAAATACCCACCGCGCTGAGTAAAATTTACAGTGGCTTACATATAATCTTTATTAGTGGCTGAGAAACTATTATTCAAACGCACGTTGGTTGTGGCCGACTTAGTAATTGAGAAGGTAACATAATCCATTTTCTGAGGCGAAAAGAAAATCTGACTATGTCGGACCCTCTTTTGTTCACCCAGCCTGTATTAAAATAAAATTTTTAATTATTACGCAAAATACGATATAATGTCTCGTAAAATGCTTTAAATCCTTATATTGCGTCTTAAGAAAATATTGGTCAAACAACATTTTCGCACCCAATTTTCGTTTAAGAATTGTAAAAAAAATTTAAAAATGACACGCTTATCAATTAAATAAAATTATCACGCGTTAAACAAAACAGAATGATTAAATATAGCATAGGCATCATCATCATTACAGCCTAATTATGTCCACTGCTGAACGAAGGCCTCCCCTAATGATTTCCACGCGGACCGATCCCTTGCAGTTGACATCCATCTGCTACCCGCCACCTTAACCAGATCATCCGTCAGCATAGGCATACAAATGTCTAATAATAATTATCATATAACAATTCACAATATACATCTTATTAAATCGAATGAAAAACAGACGGCACCGACACAATAAATATTCAAAAATTGTATTATCTATTCAATATCATTTCCATTTCATAAAATATGAACGTGTGATCTTTGGATCAATTACGCTAAATTAGTCTATGCTAGTCTTTTATTAAATATATTTTATATAAAAAGGTCTTTGAGCCTCTTTCTGTGAGATCTTTTTTTATTTACAATCAATGCTATTAATTTAAAACCGATAAAAGATTAACCATTAAACTGCTCAACATTATATAAATCTACCAGCGCGAACGCCTTAAACCCCGCGTTAAAAACATTAATACTTAAAAACCGAAAGGCAATATTTTATCCGTTGTATCGATAATGAAATATACAGCTATACTTTACCAGTTACCATGCGAGGGAGGCGCACATAAGTAATATGACACTCATATTAATGCTTACGATGATTTAGATAATGATAACGAGCCACAATAAAACTCAACGCTACGCCGGACCACAACTTCAAAACTAAAATTCTTTTAAGGTTATAAAAACGGACGCACACAAAGCATTTAGTACAACATTGACATGAAGATTAGGAGCTATATTTGTAATTAATGAAATCAGTTTCCATTTTAATGAACGTGGGCAATCAAGTGAATTTGGGTGGCGTGGCCGGCGTCTTTGACAAACAATGATTGAATCATAAAATCGGATATTAATCACTAAATTCATCTCTATTGAAAATGACTGACATTGTGCTTATGTATGTTAATACGAACTGCTTTTAATTTATTGCTAAGTTTAATGGTCGTTGAGACGAGTGTTTGTAATGTTTTCTATTGATCGGTACCAATTTAAGAGGCTGTAACCTTTTTACGATGGATTTACTTTGACATTGTTTTAAAAGCAATATTCCCGTTTCATTGCCTCTTGTCCCGGTTACAGACACATTAAATCTTCATTTAGGTTTTGCATTGCAGTGAAAAAAATGTTTTGTTTTCGAAACAGTTACATAATTATACATGGTTGCCGAAGTTGATAACAAATATTTATCTTGGTTACTATTCATATATATATATAAGGCACTCATGCGCAATGTGATATGGTTTTCTGGTATTCAATACAACAATATTTTCAAGACTGACAATAAATTTAAAAACCTAGTAAATAGTTACTTCTCTATTTATTTTCAACCATATTGAAACTTCATAACATACAATATCGGATACTTCTGTGCTGAAGTGATAGAATCTTTTAAAAATCAATGAACGCTCTCAGATGTGATGCCGGGACAAACGCCGCTAGCTCCAAGATATTATCAGCAGCCACCGGTAATGAGACTGGGTTAGTCAGATGGAAACAGTGGGACATGTATTTTTAATTCGTATTTTTTAACGTAAAGGGTACGAGGAACAGTTTTAACACATAGATGTGGACGACGCGATAACAAACTTGATACTTAAGGTTGAGATATTTATCTACGAGTATATAAAAATTTAAAATATATTTTTTTCTCTCAGTATTTTTTTTTAAAAACAGATACAAAATTTTATTATTGGCTTTTAATGACCTTCCCCTTTTGTACTTTTAGCAATTACATTCAAAGTTCCGTTTCTTCACCATTCGATTATATCACATCGATTGGTCTTGCCGCACACCGATCTTGATAAGCAACTAATTAAAGAATCATCCAGCTGTATAGCAAAGTAGCCCGGCATCTGAGGTGATACCTCGTCTTGTAATCGAGAACTCGATGCTTGCGCAATCGAGCAAACGGATTGATTTGGATTACGGGTATAATTAGCTCCCTCAACATAAAACATGCGCTTTCTTAAGAAATGTTTTTGTGGCGTTTTTTGTGGATATCGTCGTATTGTATTGCGAAGATACTAAAGAAATACGTGGCTAAATAACGCTGACCTGGTTTGGTAATAAAGAAGATATTGTTAGCTCGTGACTTTTGATCAACTGCCAAAAATCTTATTAAAGATAATGATATAGTTCTTTTAATCTTAATGAGACAGCAGACAATATAGTGTTACTTTGTCAATGCTTTTCTCAATAAATCTTTATTATCGACAATGATTGTTTTTTACTAATCAAACGATTAGTAAAAAACAATCATAGTTAATATAGATTGTACAATGGCATAGTCAGGATTATTATTTGTTCGTATAAATAGTTCAAAGGTATACTTAGATCAATGAAGAATCAAGTTCAAAGTTAAATCCATTTATTATAATAGGTTTACGAAAAGCACCTTAGTTCAACTCTGTTGTTATAGTTTTAAAATACTGACGTAGCTTTATATTACTAAATAGTATACGGAGGGCAGTGGTAACTAGCGGCTTAGTGTGCCCTAAAGGACTAATGGAATTATCTTTATCTGTTTCAATGAATTTATGATATTTCACACAATGTTACTTTAGCTATCATAATTTTGTACATATGTCTGCTATTGTCTGTTTGAGCAAACGCACATCCACACATATGTGTTTTTAATATTTAATTGATATCAATTAAATATTATAAAGAAACGTTCAAATGTAAACAAAATATACATTTTGGTATTTTAACTAGGGGTTAATTTATAAAATTTTACACTTATGAAAATAAAAAAAAGTAAAAATAATATATAATTTTAAGCTAGTGATGCACGTGACACACATAAAGTTATTTATTTGTAATCAGAAAGTTGTGCCTAATGATTATTTGGACAAGGTTATAACTAAGTATTCGTTATACTCGTTAAAATAAACTCAGGTTAGTTAATCCCCATTTATTAGATTTTCATTTTCTCACCACTTCTCAGGAAAACTAACGCTCAGCCAGCCACAACTGCTCACAGCTGTTGCATGACGTCATTATTAAAGGCTTTTCAAGAACAGGTGCTGATATGAACGAGGGTGAACGTTTAATTAATGAACACTAGTAGTTTCATACGTAAGTGTTCAATGTGGTGATACAGGACTGTAGCGAAATATTAACAGTATTTTGTCTAGCTGCATTGTTTATTTGAAATAATAGGGAACGACACAAATAGAGCAACTAATGAAACACCAATAGTAATAAACCTAACCGAAATGATTTCAAAAAATTTCCGCATCGTGGTCAGTGCTATTATGTAACGTAACATATTGAGTTACGGTATTATATTAGCTATTTATAACTATCTGTCTTAGAGACGACAGCACCTATACGACTATACGACTCAGTATTGATTCTACCATCTTTTCCGGAAACGTTGCGACAGTCAAACGCATCACGTTGTTTTATTTTATTAATTATCAAATCTCTAAAGATGAATTTTCTCGTACTCTAGTCAAATAACGGTTTAGTAATTATGTTTAATTTTAAATGTTAAATAAAATTGAACATATTAAAACATTGTTCAGTTCGCTTTCAAGCTAGTTTTTTAGTATGAGCCTAAAATAATGTGTTCAGAATATTTAGGATGTTTCGTATTCTCGCAGATAGATATGCGAAATTACTAAGAAATAATTAAATATCTATCAATAATGATCCCGGTATTTTTAAAACTAATTTAATATAAATTGCAGTGTACCAATTATACGTGTAATATTGCATTGCCTAAAAACAGACTATGAACTGAAGTCGTAGCACCTGTGTTTACCTAACAACTTTTCATACGCAAACTCAACACGTAAAACATCAAAGTAACGCTTATATTTTGATCACAAGTTTACAACACCCTGTGTAGTTTGAAACAAATCAGTATTCTAATGAATTCGTCAACTCCCGCTCCGTGTGCAAAGTTTAATTAGCAACAAGCAAGTCTATGATAAATTACCCCTTTATGGTGATATTAACTTACGGCACACTTGTAGCCTGAAAGACTAGTAAAACTAGTTTGTTGGGAAAATTAGAACAAGAATGTTGTTGCTGAATGAATATAAAATATGTAGGAAAACAGCACTTTGCAAAGTTTGCATCAAAGAGGATGTTTTGCGCAAGTTCATTGTTTATAAAACGCATTAACTGTATAGTTTTAGTTGTATACATAATAATAACAGTCTATATTATCGTCCAACAGAAGCCATATACAAAGGGTCCTATTTGACTGTATATAATAAACGACTGCCAGCTGAATATTTAAAAACACTGATTGACGAAATATGATCCTTATAGCGTAGCGTAGGACGCCCTCCAGCCCGATGGACCGACGGCTTGCGAAAGGTCGCTGGTGGAGGCTGGTTGAGTAAAGTGGTGGACCGGGATGTCTGGTGCAAAATGGGGGACACCTTTGTCCAGCAGTGCACTGCGATAGGTTGAAGAGAGAGAGAGATCCTTTTAATACTATTACCTGGGGGTTACCACCATATCTTAAAAGAATATTAAAATAATGTTACTTCGCCTTGCAGGTACAAAAATGCTGACGTATCATTCAAGTAATACTGTTTTAAGAGACATATTGTGTTGGAAGTAACTATGTCAACTATAAAGGTTACCTACCAATCTGTACTGGGCCCGTGCAGTGGGATACTGCCGAAAGTCCCCATAGCTATGCTGTGTGGGACTTGTGTGTGCAGTGAGATAATACAGGCCGATAATGTATCACGCATATTAACTTCAGCCCCAATGTAATACGTAAACGTATAAAAAATAATGTTTAAGTGACACTTTAGTGAACGCAAAAGTGTGACAGTCTCGGTAATTGTACTCTCTGTATCCACACGAAAATAAGCTTAATCCTAAACTGTTATGATAGGGGAAACATTAGAAATTAAGATATTTACATAAATAACCTTATACACAGCCTTTCTCAGATATAGCGTTGTAGCGTCCTTGTATGTATATTTCTTTTCCATTTTATTTTTACATTCCAAACTTATATTAGTAATGATAATGCTCTTAAAGATTCTTAATAACAAAAGACAATGTGTTAAGGCTATTCGACTTCTTTTCGCATTTCAATTGTCTTTTATTTTTTCTTTTATTTATTTTTTTGTTTTATATATGTTACATCTTCTTCATAAACAAAAATTGAAAAAAAACATCTACCTAATTTTATTTCTTAATTTATTTTGGTTCGCAACATCGTGAACATAATTTTATTTAAAGTGTATAGGTATATTTATCATTTGTTTAGTACCCATAATACAGGCTTAAGTCAGTCAGTGGATATATATTTTATACCATGAGTGAAAGGGACGGTCAGTGCGCTTCATCTCATCATCATCATCATCAGCTCATTAAACGTCCCCACCGAGGGGCACGAGCCTACCCGTATAGGGTGATTAGGCCTTAGTTGTCCACGCGGGCCCAGTGCGGATTGGACGACTTCACACACAACCTTCGAATCTCTTCGCAGGCGTGCATTAAGGTTTCCTCACGATGTTTTCCTTCACCGTAAGAGCGTCGGATAACGTACATATATTTTTCGAAAATACATTGGTACGTGTCGGGATTTGAACCTCAGCCCTCCCGGTAGGAAGGGGACAGTCCACACCACTGAGCGGCGTATCACTTACCACCAGCTCTACCTGGTGGTAAGTGATACGCCTAACCATGAATCAATGTTGTAGGAAAATAATAACAGTAGGTAGTTATTAATTTTCCGTCAACATTGCTCTGTGCCCTTCACCCGAGACAACAGATGCTAGGTCTCTTATACCTGGTAATTTTACTAGCAACTAGTGACCTCCTTAAACACAGAAGTGCAAAACGCTCCTATTTTACTGGACGATATCTGGCCCTGCAGTACCTAGACGACTCAGTACAGAGTCTACCACCTATTTAATGTTTAATTTATTAGATTTGTTCCTGCGTAAGAATTTATTTTGCTGCAAACAAACTGTAAGCGGTACCATAATGATTATTCTACAAGCAGAGTAACAGTGTATCTCACCATCATATTGGCCTGAAAATATATAAGCAAAATACGAGACCTCTCTCAAATAACTCACCAGGAATCATGACCAGCTCAGTGTTAACACTTGCTCGTTTAAATAGCCCTTCTAACAAGTCATGTACACTTTAATGATCACTTGGTGCAAGATCAAGATGTATTTAATTGGGTTTCGTTATGTCGAAGTGGTCCAATGTTTGCAGGTGTCCGCTGCACGGAATATAGATGGACTGTGATTTATGTGAATTATTCTAGATGTAAAGCTACTGGATGGCTTATATGCTTCGATTTCAATGAAAACTATTTGAACAATAAGAGTAACTTACAATTATAGATACATGTATGTTGACATATTTTAATACAAAATGGTTTCATCATAAATGCTAAGTAGTCGGAAAAATAATGAAGTCCGAAGTAATTTAAAAATTATTCTTTGAAATAATCTTTATATTTCTAATATTTTTTATGAGATAACGTGCAAACAAGCAGATGGTCATCTAATGATAAATGACACCGTCGCCCATGTACATTTGCCATACCAGAGGGCAAAGAAATGCGGTGCCGGTATTTTCCACTACAAAATATAACAATGTATTTAGACACATTTATATAATTCGGCCTTGAAAGGGTATAGAAAATTTGTCTCCCTATTTCGTAAACGACGCGTTGTATCAAAAACTTCACAAACTCATACTATTTTGAAAGGCCTTTTCAATAATATTCCATTCGATGGGTTGGAATTTTTTTTGTTTAAACTTACCAAATGGCTTTTTAAATCCGCCATTGTGAATTTAATACTATTAATGTACCCTGTGACACTCGCGCTTTGAAGTCAAATTTAATGATACATCATATGTTAAAATCCGTAAATCCGCTTAGGCTGCATCAAGGGACAAATAAATCTACATACTATACGCTTGAAAAATAACTTCCTTCGTCAGTCCTTCAGCATTCGGGTATTAATACCATTTATGGTACCATCTGTAATTAACAAAATTGCATTATGATTGAAAGTTACCCAAACCAGTAAAGAAAATAATGTACATAATTCTAAGAAAACCTTATTTCAAGCTTTTAATCCTTTGCTTATATATAATTTTAATACACCTTCCAGTACATTGCAATTCTGTGCTAAAGCACTGGGAAAGGATACATCTCAGCTATAGATCGTGCGACGTGGGAGGCTAGCCTTAAGCAGTTTTGTTTGGTTATTCTTTATAGGATCCCTAAACTGCTTTTTCATCTGTAAGCACTAAATAATACACATAGCTAAGAAGACTTGTAACACGCCATAAAAAAAATACACTTTGTGCTTGCAAAATTTATTGATTAATTATGCGTAATACTTTTCCACTCTATTGGATTGATTTGTTTTTAGATGCATCATTTGTAGAAGAAAAGAGAACTCAAGCTGAACTAACAAACAAATACCAGAAGAACTTAGGTTTGGCATATAAAAATTTAATGCCCTCAGTGATAAAATCGTTAAGAAAAAGCAGAAAGCAGAAAAGATTTAAACTGATTTGGATTTATCTATGTTATATAGGTAAGTTCGTGTTCAAATGGAACATAGATTCATGGTCCTTGTTTTTTCAGCCAGTATTTCCAATAACAGCAACAATAAATCCAATTTAAAATATAATATAGAAGCAGTTAACGTTTCGCGCGTCGGAGAATAAGGCATAAACACCATCGCTGTCCTGTAAGGCGAATAAAAATGCACAGTGAAGTCTTTCAATACGCCCTTATACGAGCCGGCGACTTGTCACATGGCATGCTACTTAAATCAGCTGCCAATGCACCTGTAGAAACGTCGATTATGCAAATGGTAGCTTTTAAGTAAACACTGCGCATTAATGTTGCCAGTTTAAAGGGGTGAAATAACTTCAGTTTATTGTATATTTAATGTTTTTAAGGAATTCATTACAGTTGCAGTGATCACAATCGTATCGGTACCATGTAATAGGTGTTCAATTAGAAAGTTTAAAACATGTATTAATTTATAAGCTTTTACTTTATGTCGTACCTAAACTGCTAAGATTTGGTAAATAATATTTTAATTATTTAAGTTAAAAGTACTGATCTTATTAGACTGTCTTTGACGTTTACCAATTAGAAACTAAAGTACGTTAGACATTATAGACCAATAAAATGAAAATATGACTCATTGACTCACAGGATATAAATCAAGAATATTACCAACAACTTAAATATAACACGTGCTATGTTACTGTAAGTAAAAAAAATGTATAAATTGAAATGTATAGAGCATTCATTGCGAGTGTGCAATTTCAAGTTTTGCGTAATCTGCGTTCAAAGTTAATTCAACCCATAATTTGAAGACGGTTTGCCGAAATAAAAAGAAAACACAGCGTCCACCAAAAAGTTCGCCCGTTTACGTTCGCGGCGGATTCCAATAAGAAGGCAGTTGACACTTGAAGTGGCAACACAATCCGTTCAAAAATCGCCGAGTGGCGCGTCTCCGCTATTCAATGGCCGTGAGGAATGGCCGCTTGCTCTTCGTTGAATCTGTCGGCTCGGCGAATCTGTCTAATTTGCCCATAGTGCGTCTTCAGATTTAGCGGTTTGATTAGGGCTGGAAAAAAAACAAAAATGATATTATATTAATTGTAAAAAATTACATACATACTTTTTTATAATATGAATCACATTGTTTTTGACGACCCATTTGATGTTGCGGTTGCGAGGTCGGCCGCAACACCAAGGGTTCCGGGTTCGATCCCCGGGCAGTACAAACATTTGTGTGCATGAACATGTCTGTTTGTAATGGTCTGGGTGTTTTCTATGTATAATATGTTAAATACAAAAAAACAATATATGTATGTTTATCCGTTGTTTAGTAACCATAATACAGGCTTAACGCTTAACTTGGGCTAGATAGCGCTGTGTGAATGTCAGTAGATATTTATTTATTTATTATTTATTGTAGTTTTTCCGTCGTTCATGGTTACAAAAAGTCCCGAATACGTCACCAGAATTGTTAAAAAAAGAGAGAGGAGACGTATGGAAGTGGTTTTTTGCTTCGTGGACTTCGTTCCACGAAGTTTTTCTTGGTCATAATAACGGAACTCTCTAACAAATTTACAATAACATTACTGATAAAGAATTTTACTATATTGCAATAAAATTGTGTCACAAGTAGCTTTTCGAAGAGTTTTACTTTACCAAAGATGTATCAATCGTAACAGCTAAGACAAACGTTTCTTTTTATATATATTATATTATGTTTCGTTGGATAGCATTCAGCCATCAATACACTATTTATTTTGTAATACTCATCACTACAGTTATTCACTTAAGGAGATTTTGTCCCAAGTCACATGAAAGTAGAAATAATAATAATTCTTTAAAAGAAAAATGCACTATCATTTCCAGCACACAGTATATAACCCTAATTTAGAAATTCGTGGCGTATTGCGCAAAAGTCGTGATGCAAAGTATTCACTGTACTGTACTATAACTATAACTAGAAATGACTAGGCCTAATGTACAATGTATGTTCGCTGTAATTAGATACAGTGCGCTTTAAAAGGTACAATTAATCTGGAAAACGGCGAGATAATTGGCCCTTTAGTTATTGGTGCGTGCTTGTAGCGGCGTTTTTAACTGGGCAAATTTTATATAGGAATTACGTTGGTTCATAATATTTGCAAGGTGAGCTTCATTCTGAATTGATCAAAACTTTATAGAGGCAATCAACTTAATATAGGCTTGTACTAATCTAAGGCAATTTAATAGTTCAGCTTCCACTTACAATATAAAGCAATAAAAGCTGTTGCTCGAGTTTTACAAGTAGATAGACCCTTTGATCGTTTCGGTCCAATACAATAAATTATGAATCATTCATAAATAGTTTATATTTTCAAGTAAAAGGTTAACATTCCTGTGTAAATTAAGTCCTATATGTATTTTTAGTAAACACTTCTTTTTCTTTGTCCTTACTCTTGTCAGAGTGGTCGTGGGCGTCTTAGCGGGGGTGGTTTCGAGTCCCATTCGGGACGCCTTAGGCTCGTTGTGTACATTTTAAGGCTGAGAGCCATCTGCGCCCGCCAATTGCCCGGTGAAGCTGTAAAGGCCAACAGCAGTAGTCAGTTCGAAAAATAAAATCTTATCTGGGTGTGGCATGCTGAACTATTCGTCGCCATTCCTCTCATACCGAAGCTTTCCTCACACATTTGTGAAGTGAGCCTTTTAAAATTGTTTTTTTCGCCTTGTCAGTCCAGCGCATTGGTGCTCTACCGCGCGCCCTCATGTCTTCTACTATGCACTTTACTACAAGGCGCTCCACAGATGTGTCCCATCATCGTGTCATAATATATTCAAAGAAAGTGTTAGATGTGACCTTGAACGATGGAAGACAGACGCTGTTTGATGTCTAGTTCTTTGAGAATTGAGACGTTGGTTCGGAATTCTGTCCAGGATGTACGGAGTATTCTTTTCCAAAGCCGCATCTCTAAAGCATTTAGGTATCTTTTTTTTCTCTTTGTCTGAAAGTCCACGTTTTGGCACCGTAAAGAAATATAGGGAACGCCAACGCCCTGACAAATCGGGTTTTAGTGGCCTTTTAGGTGACTTTTATTATTTCTTCGTGGTGATAAACACTAATACCAAAAAAATACATGTCGGTCGACTGAATGCTGGTTGTTTAACCCATTGAACGCCGGGAATCCAGACACAATAGAAAATCTATTGTGTTTGGCGCCTTAAAGCGTCATTGGCTTAGTAAAAAACTTAGTCAAAAATTGCTAGCATACTCTTTCTCTACCGTTCCTTAGGATCATTATTATGATTATTAGTTTCTTTTAATGATTAAAAGTGAACAAGACTTTATATATTTTCTGACGCTGCCGATCGTTACCTAAGACTACAGATGTTAGTTCTACCTGTAATTTTACCGACAACAGTATACTCCCGAAATAAATGATAATAATTAGGTTAGCAATACCTTCGCTAATTTAATAATAAGGTCGCCTGCATTTAAAATAAAAGACCAGTAAAAGGAATCTGGAAATATTTTGTTCGATACTCATATGCGATAGGGAATTTAAATCATCTTGATTGTTTCTTTAAGTCGGTATTCCCCAAAAAGCAAAGCTGTTGGCAGGAAAGAGAGTGGGGGTAACTATCAAATACCGCTAAACAATCAATTATATATATTGCAAAGACTTATTAAAAATAATATGTTCATTATCCCCATTAAAAGTTACCTTTGTACATAAAAAATCTAAATATGGTAAATAAAATAAACTTACCATAGTTACATTGCAAGTTCATACTCAGTCAGTAGCAAGTTGTACCATGTTATATCTCGTTTTAAATCTGAGCTCGGTTCTCAAAAGCAACAACGTACGACGAAATGGACCCTCGCTCAGACTTCATTAAAAGCAATAACGCGGCTTGCCCGCAACGCAATCCCGAAACTAATCTCTTTTGTTTGCATTTTGTACGAGAGCCAAATCTAAATCGTAACTGGGATCGGCGCGGAAGACGGGAAATGAGAGGCTCTTGTGTAATTATTGTGAGAGCACCTATGGTTTTTGCATGTGCTTTCGACGATGTTGTTACTCATTCATTGCGTTCCGTGAAATTGTGAGGTTTTATGGGGAGAAAAAAGTGAGCAGAATTAGGCATAATTATAATAAATATCCACTGACATTTACACAGCGCCATCTAGGTCCAAGTTAAACATAAAGTAGTATAGCCACTAAATAACGGACAAACTTACTTATATACGAAATATGTTATATTTTATTAATAAGGTATAATATTGATTGGTTTAGGTACATTAAGTAACAAATAATAATTACGATTCTACTCGTAAGCTACCGAATTTATTGTATAACTCATTATTTTTATTACAAAAATTAAATAGCACTTGCAAAGACAATAATATATAATACAAGTTTCTAAAATTTAAGCGGTACTATTAATATTTATAAATACAAGCACATCTTGAAAATTAATTGAAATCCTGTAGAACTTACGTTATTCATACATTTTTATTTGATTTTTTTTTTCATTATTATTTCTTTTTGAAATTAATGATGATACTCACCACGTTAATAGATGTTCTAACATCTGATATCTAGGTAACAAGCAAATGATGTTTTGAATATGTGGAAAAAATGAATAATTAATTAATAAAATTTATTTATATTGACATAATCACTACGACGAAATCACTAGCAAGAAATTGAAGTCACTGTAAAAAGGTTGCTACAGTGAAACTAAAACAGAAATGGCATCAATCTTTACATATTTTAAATCTTTTATTTACGTAAACTACCGGGCTCACCTAGAATATTCTACGCAAGGCCAAAAATACGTAAAGGCAAAGGGGTGGAAAAATGACGTCAGCGGTCTGGAGCATTAATCTCAATTAAGATAAACAAATTTAAATCACTTTCTGTTCCAAATTAGACCCAGTTATCTCTTGCAACAAAGTGCGGGACAAAACAATTCATCAATCAAGACAAGGATATCTACTTAAAAATACATTAACCAGTTTTAGACCAACCAAACAAACAGACCGTATTTAACAGGTGTCTGTAACATTCTCAGTATTATCTTCATTCCAACATAATTGTTACCGAATTCCTTCTGATAACCTACATCGGTATTAAATTGTCAAGAAATCATTTAACGATCATTTATAATGCTATTTACCTATTCACCGCGGCTAACTTTGACAGAGAAGTGCTGAGGGTTTCGTTTATAGAAAGACAGGTTAGTTTAGAACCTTGTCGGCTTAAAACTGTTAAACAAACGATATCAGATTGTTAGGAGGAAGCGTACGAATGTGGGGCGGATGTAGATGTGATGTGGGCATGACACGGCTATAATAATAGTACAGAGGCTCGTTATAAAATAAAAAAGGAGTGCGTTATGCATGGCCGGCCCTTGCCATGTAAATACGCCTATTCCCCGGTAAATATATGCCGCAGTGTACTCGTCATACCCGGCTGCACTTGGAATGTGTAAAAATTTTAATGAGGACCCCCAATTGTTTTGTTCAAACTGTTACTCTTAAGTTACGTCGAAAACGTTAGATATTTGAATGGTGGCGTGAGATCTTTAGTGGAAAACTCTAATTTAATTTACCATTGTAATTCGAAGAATCCGAGTTACAATTATTCTTGTAAAAGAAACGGTGAGAAAATTTAAAATACTATTAAAATCCTAATCAAAGAATAAAAATTCTTCAAACACCTTTTATCTGAAAGCATTAATTCCATTTAAATACTGAGAGATTATATTAGCTTATGATTATAATCGAGTCAAGTCAATATTGTTATAAAATATTAATACCAAAATAAACCTCAGACAACTTGAATTTCAGCAATTAAAGCTATAATTAAAGAGAAAACGCTCAAACAGAATACCTTACTCAGTATTTAAGTTAATTTAAATATTTTAAACTGTAAAGTTAAACTTAAGGTACGCTTAATGCTGGCCGAGCGAAGAAAATTAAACTTGTTAGTAGGTTAATCTAAGGACAGCAAACTTTTTAATTCCCTTAACGAAATTGTCATATTTCCTTTGAGTCTCCTATAATGAAATAAACGGAAGACGGGGGCCAGTCTGTTCTAGAATTTTTATAAGCACTCTGTATTCAAAACGCTCAGAACTTGTGCAGCTTTGCGATGAAATTTGTTTACAATGCTTGGAGGACGCGTCTGCTCATTTATTACGACTAACTCAATATTAGTTGAAATCTTTTGTAGGCGACGCCCGTGCGGCTACGACAAAGCCCTTTACGATTCTACCCGAGGACATCTGGTAATTAACAAATCCCGGATTTATTACAAGTTGAATTAGCATTCAACGTTTCACATAATAAACTGAAAGTGTTTTACTGTTCAGAAGTGACGGTGACAATTTCTTGGTTGGAGAAGAATTAATTATAATTATTAAACGTAACGCGACTTTATGATATGATTTTGGCAGGAAGTTTGCGCAGAGTTTGTAACGGAAGTTTGAAAGTCGTTTTAAAGTTGATAACTAATCTTGATTTAACAATCTATTACAAGACATTTGTATTTTTTTTAACTTTTTGTAGCTTTGTCGCCCGTATCTGGTATAATTATATCGATTTTACCTGCAAAACAATATTTGTCAAAGTTTTAAAGCTCTTCCCTTCCCCTTCTTTTACAACTTAAACGCAAATTTTATTTTTGTTCGTTTACCTAACTCATACCCACACAATATTGCTATGGGGATTTATTTATATTTTTTTTATTTACTTGATCAACAACTAACTTGGAAAATGTAAAAGGCTAATTACATTTTGTGATAAGTATAATCATTACCGACAGCCTTTACGCGTACTTCGCTAAAATAACTATAACTGCCCAGCTGTAATTGTCTCCTTGACAAAATGTGCTATCCAAAACTCCTGAGAACTGTATGCTATAAAAGTCACATGTTCCTTTGTGCTTATTGCCGCCATAACTATTTAAGGAAGCCGAAAGGGTGACGCGGTATTCCGAACTTTTGTTTGACTCCCAGTCCACGGAATTGTTTTATAAACAATGTTTTGAACAGACACTTTATGGTCCACTTGCTTTATCTTGTAACCTATTGTTCCTTTGAATATTACCAACAGTAAAATTGGCCTTGTAAGATGTTATGAGTCGGTTTTCGCTTTTGTTCGATCAATATGGGTGCCAGTGGCGATTGTTGGACACTTTCGCTGTCGTTTACGATAATTAACAAACAAAATGTAGTTTTAGGAAGCAATTTACAAGTGAAAATGGAAGTTATGACTCAAAGGCGAGGACAACCATTTGTGTGTTATAGCTAGACGAGGCCATTGTTTTCTAACTTCATTTCAATAGATAATAAAAGCGAAAGCAATTTGAACAATGCACGGTTGATTGTACAGATTGCGCTCACAGATACACTTCAATTTGTTGCTTTTATGACGATTTATAATCAAAACGAGTTCAAAAGGATGGATATCCATAAAATGGAAAGTATAGAATACTTTGCATCCATATCAATGTCAGGTACAAAATGTCTGGTAATTGTTATCTTAACAAACCCGTACTTAACCATTATACATGCATAACACTTTTAATATAAGGAAATATTTTATTGAAAAAATAAATAGTGAAATGATGGTTCTGTCGTAATTAACATCATTTCAAGGAATTTTATCCACAGTAAATTCAATCGCTTTAAGGTATTTTTCTGTGTTTAATTCTTACACTTATTATCTCAGCGACAATTTTGGTAGGTATATATATATTTCTATTAATCTAAAGCATTTGAATAATAAAAAAAACGATCTTTACCAATTTTGAAAATCGTCAGAAAAACCTACCAGTAAGTGTCACCGGGCAATATCTTGACCACATCTTCATAATAAGAAACACAATTCCAGTCAACTGCGCGTCAGTCGTGACTGACTTTTGCCCTTTATATTTTGCATGGTGAACCTCGAGCCTTATGTTTTGTCCGTGTCTCATTGGCAACATTTCTAGACTACCAGTATCTGTATTGTTTGAACACGACGCTTCTAAAGAAAATATTTTCTAAACACTGTCACTTCCTTATGTTTCGGAGCTATACTCAGGGTCAGGTTGCCTTAAGAGTACAATTTGATAATTTTTAAATTAAGAGGAAAGGCTTTTAAACTATTGACGTCTTCCTGTCTAAGCACGGTCACTGCTTAGCATTAATTTTGGCATAAAGGCTAATATTAAGTTATCAAATAGTAAATACACGATACGATAAACAAACAGTAGGAAAAATTTAATGTGAACGCTAAACTACTATGTCGGCGGCATTTGCAAATGAAGTTTGTAATTATTGTAGATAGTCCTCATTTAAACTTCATACCCATATTATATAAAGTTCATTGATACTAAAGTTAGGACTTTGCTTCTTTGTGACATTTAAGGTGTTATTTCACATCTCCGAACTTATTTACTTTCTAGCTCATGTTCAAGCCTTAAAACTGTTTTTTCCATCTAGATTAATTTATTCTACTTAAAAAAAACACGTGAGTTAAATCAACTCCGCACATAACTGGTCTCCCTCAGATAAGATCGACATCCTCGGTTTTTGATAGAAAAGTTCCTAATGTTTATTAACTCACAGAAGTGTCCTGGCAATTAAGTAATGTACCCTAATTATAACGTTCCCAACCAACAGTGCATTTTTAAAACATAGCTAACAGATAATATTTTATATGCTGTATTATATTTTCTGTTCTATTAGCTTTTAAACCATTAATGGGATAATTTAGGAAATGTTAAACAATGAGTAACTTTGATACCTGTATAAAACCAAAATGAAATCGTATTTAAATTATACGTTCAATTTTATTGAATATTCATAAGGTTATTTAATATAAAAAGTAATACAATATTGATGAAACGGTTTAAAAATTGAACCCCGAAGAAAACTTTTTTAAATGTACGCCAAAACTCAGCTTTATGAAAAAATATAAGAAACCGCCTGAGGGTTTCTTTTAAGAGAAAAGGGTTAGAAAACTATTTTATATTAATTTTCTATATTATACTGCTTCACAATATTTAAAAACAAAACTTCGAAGAACAATGTTTTTCCTCGAATTTCGATTCTCATTTTAATTGCATTTTTCCATTTAATCGCCGCAAATGATTCCCAGTCCAAGCAAATTTAGTTTTCTGAATACCCGTAAGCAATTCTTCTAGTTTGAAAAATTATATGGTTTAGAATTGCGTTTAATGCAACTTATGCAAGAACTTTAAATAATATAATTTCATAGTTTCTTCTATTTTTAAAATATTATAGTTAAATTTAATATTTCAAATAGATTAAATTCAAAAATATTTGAAGTAATGTAGATAATTAAGTTGTCAGTAAGAAAGGCAGGATCAATATCAAATCAATTATCCAGTCTCTTAAACCGGATCTTAAGTTACAAATTACAGCCATATCGGAATTGGACCATCCAAATCTTGTTAATACATGCCAATAAAATAAATAACAGCCCCATAAAAGATTATTCCCCATACACGGTTATTTTAAATGTGAAAATTGCTGTGGCAACTTTGCAAGGCAGCTGCATAGCTTTGGTGGATTTCCAAATTGTATAGTATCGATTTTGTTCCAAATAATTTTGTCGAGCTGTTTTTGGTACTATTTTTACAAGCGAATAAAGTCTATGTTCGTGCAGCGGTGAAGGGTTCCAAAAAATGCTTGATACAGTTTGTGTTCGCCCTTGTAAATTGAGGGTCCGTTGAACATAAACTGGGGGCCAATTAAGAATTTTATAGTCCGAATGTGCTGTAAAACAATAAATCCAACAATGGTCCCGATGGCGTTCCTTATTAATTAGGTACAACTTATTCCGTTTATTCTATTTTGAACTCTATGGTCTTAAAGTATTTTGGAAATAACAAAACATTTCTTAAATTTGTCGGCTGAATGGTGTCGACTGTTACCCTCTTACGGAAGGGCTGTGGGTCAAATACCGCCACGTACAAATGTTTTCAATTTTCCGAGATTTATCCGACGCTCTTACGGTGAACGAAAACATCGTGAGAAACCTGCGCACGCCTGCGAAAAGATTCAAAGTTGTGCTTGAAGTCGTCCAATCCGCAATGGGCTCGCGTGGACATTTAATCATGATTTGAAAAACAAAATATATTTTGTTGATATTCTTTCAAAACAAAATAGCATTCCCAAGATTAAAGCACTGAATTTGTGTCAAATTATGAACATACAAAAATGTGATGTTTTTATAAGATTTCCAAAAGGCGTTTTAAAATGACGGCCGCTTAAAATAAACTTACATACCTACACTTACTTGTTAATTTATCTGAGTCAGTTGCTTATTTTAACATAAACCTTCGTGAAAGATCCTTGAATTAACTATTCACACATTTGTAAAATCTTGGCTTGTTTGCTAGTTGCTTGAGACGTGTTCCTTGTTATTTTAATAGTTCTTTTTTTATTGTAGACAATAACAAATGAAATTGACAAATAGCATTCCGATATTTGGACTCTAAAATAATATATATACAATTAGAAATCGCTTAGTGTAACTGTTTGGCCAGTTTTAAGTCCTACAAACTTAGATTAAAGCAATGCTTATCGCAACGTTAGATTTCCTATTATTCCGACTAGACATTTGAGGGAAGTTACTCTCAACCTGAATGTGGTATACAACTTAAAATAATTATAAACCCGCTTCAAAAGTTCAGCTTGCGCTAAATGCTTTAGGAAAATAATTAGAATTCTCAAAAGCATTCGAAAACATTGATTGCGACTTTCTCCTATTGCAATCGCGGACTTATTGTGATTTCGAACCTGTCAAATATCTCCAGTTAGGGCAGCTAGCATTAGTTACCAAAATCAATCCACAAATTTGACCGATATTTAAGGTAAAAAAAATATAAATTATTATCCGCTGACATTCACACAGCGCAATCCAGCCCCAAACATAGCAATAAGTAGCTTTGAATATGGATAAACATATTTATACAGTTTTATTTTGTAAATAATATATATTTTTACACAGAAAACACCCAAACCAATACACACGACATGTTCTTGCATACAAATGTATGTACTGCCGGGGATCTAGCCCGGAACCCTTGGTGTAGTAGCCGACGTCTCAACCATTACACCAGATGGGTCGTTTAACTATAATGCAATACTTTACAAGATTACCATCACACACTTCCTACAATCGATGGGACGAATACTGATTGTTTAACTAAACAGGCAGTAGGCTGTTTACACGGGGATAACATAAATCTCTTTAATTTATATCCGAAAACATAATAAGAGGAAAATGTTATTCACAGTACCCCAGGCTAGTGTCCGGGCGTCTCACTATGGACCACTTGTTATTTATAGCTCAGACTTCTACGGCATCAAGCGTCTATAAAAGTAAATAAAGGCAATGAAATGGCCATAAATATACCATACAAAGAAAGGCGTTTGGAACGCGCATGTTTACGTAAAATGAGATAGGAATTTTGGAGACTGAGTTATGATGTCTTAAGAATGTTTTAGGTACATACGTACGATTTTTTCGATAATTGATCTTTTTAACTTATTATCTTTTAACAACCAGTACGTATAAAAAAGCAATTAATTTTATTTTTTTATATCTTATCCTGTGAAGCTCTAAAGGCCATCCACGACCATTAAAGAAAAGTAATCCGAAAATAACTTTATTTGGAAACAGTGATGTTTAAATATCGCAGATGTTTATTAAAATTAAAAACGGTCTACGCCGAATGAAACTTCGCCTGAGTTAATAATTCTCACGTCAAAAACCACATTACGATCTTATGAATTCGAAAACAAACCGACTCAACTCATCAATTGACTCAAGTCAATATCCGGCGAGGCTCAAGTTTGTTAACATATAAATTGATCGGTCGAACAGCCACGTCAATACCAATCATTATCCAACCAATTATATCATCTTGCGACGTCATTAGAACAACCGGCGACAACTTTCGCCGAAACGAAATTATCATCGTTAACCCTTAATCGGTTTACGAACGATTTTAAATAATTTACTTACACTTCCTGACGCCTTGAAATCACACCTTTGAAGTTCAAATTAAATGTCTCGTTTTCTTTTGCCGTACCTGAGGAATGACTGACCAGCATTAA
>PQWD01004910.1:0-17486 GCA_019425675.1 Leucinodes orbonalis | reverse complement strand
TCATTTATGTATAAAAGAAACGTAAAGGACCAATATAGAACCCTGAGGCACGCCCATGCATAGTGGGCACCAGAAGAGCTAGAACGTTTACAACAACCTTTTGAGTTCTGCCCGTCAAATAAGATCTTAAGTATTTTACTGAACAATCTATACACCGTAATGTCTTAACCTTGATAAGTAAGGTCTCATATCGACGCAGTCAATGCTTTTGACAGATACAAAAAAATCCCAATCGCATCTTGCTACTCTCCAGCGTCATATACGTGCGTTAATGAGGCAATTCCTGCCATCCGTAGTATCTATTTTTGGTAAAACCGAACTGTTTTTTTGCAATATTTCATTTGTATTAAGGTATTATAATTGATTGAAATTATTTTTTCAAAAATTTACTTGACGACGG
Source organism: Leucinodes orbonalis (assembly GCA_019425675.1). Taxonomy (NCBI): domain Eukaryota; kingdom Metazoa; phylum Arthropoda; class Insecta; order Lepidoptera; family Crambidae; genus Leucinodes; species Leucinodes orbonalis. The sequence continues at coordinate 17,086 of PQWD01004910.1, read as the reverse complement.
TAGAATGGATGAATTGGATTATTTAATAAAGTTTATAATTACTTATACTCAAACCAAATATTTACTTTTAATGAAATATACATTTCAATACAAAACACAATAAAGAATACTTAACTATTTGTTAATAAACTTAAAAAAAACAAAATATGTTTCCTTTAATTGTAATAAAAGTAAACTTCTAACATTAGTATTAGAAAAAATAAAATTATGAATATAAAGTACACAAGTTGTTTTGAAATTTATATTGCTAAATAACAAGTAAATAACAAAAAACAAGGACATAGTAGAATATTTAAAATTTAAATATGCTGTAATTTTTAATTCTTAATAATTAAATTGAAGTAATGGAATATTAAATTTTAAAAACAAAAGTTTTGAGGCTCTTTTCTCCGTGCAACTGCTTCGGTGAGGTGTGTAAAGTAGTCAGCTCCACTAAAAACTTTCACTGGGGACACTTGTGGTGGAGTCACCAAATATTCTCTGGCTACTGGAGAAAAATATCAATTTGTTTGCTATTGACTTTCCACCAAAAGTGGGTCTTCTTCATTTTCAATACGTTTATCCAAACATATTCATTCAATTTTTTTAATTACTTGTTCTACAGCATTTGAATATCATTATCTATTTCTTCTCGCTTTCACTTGAGTCCATCATCATTTTCATGGTTTCTTTTAATGACACAGATTTCTCTGAAGATTAGCACGGGAGCTAAAGTTTTCCTTAAACTGATTTGTCATATTAGACGCTTTGAATTGAAACATGAAGACAAGTCTCATTTCCAATTAAATTTAAAATATGCTTCACGACCTGATCTTTGGTTGAAGGATTCTTGAAAATTTCGATTTGTACCTAGGATCAATAAAAGTTGCTATAGCAATAATCTGTCGTTTTCCAAATGAGAAATCTGAGACTCATTTCTTGTTTTAGAACAAGTATGGTATTCCGAATGTAATCGTCAGATGCATCAATTCATCAATCACCTTTTTCCAGGGTGGCCAATAACGGAATCACAGATGATATGGAAACATTGGCTGCACTTAGTTCTCGAAATGTCAAACTGTCAACTGTCACTGTCGCGCGCTTTATTTGAAATTTAACATTCGCATTCGCATTCGCGAATATTGAAGATAAATATCGCATTCGCATTCGCGAATGTTAAAATCCAATATTCTACATCACTAGTATGAATATAACTACAAGTTAATACTTCCACAGTGTTCCACCTAGTTTTAGAATGGGCGTTTTGAGAAGTTAAAAAGGGCTAGATTGAGCATCAATAGATTTTCCGTGTCATGAAGCCGTTTTTTTAGAGCGTCTAAAAAAACGTCTTCATGGCCGATGATATAGTAAAAAAGTTGTTAGCATGTCGAAAACTTCATACATTGGTTAATATTTCAAGACAGCGAAAAAGAGCTAAATCGTTAAAAAGGAGTTCACCCGTACTAAAAAAGTGCTAGATCTAGCCACAAAAGGGCTGTACTTCAACTGTAGTAAAAGTTCGCATTATCAAGATGGACTCAAGAAGAAGTACTCTTTATATATTAGTCTCTAATTAATACCTTAGGTAGTTACCTGTCCTTTTTTCTACAAGCAATACGTAAGACGTCATAGCTGGCGTGTGCGACCAGAGATAAAGAGTCCATTGACAGTTATTTTAACTTTGACATTTGTGCATCACACTTTTTAGAGTTTCTATTATATGGTGTCACGCTTATTTATTCAAATCCTACGAGTTTTATAGTATTGTACGTCAACTCAAAAAGGATAAAAGAAGTACTAAATAATTGTGCTAGCCGTGTGAAGTTTTGTGAGAAGAAAAATACGAACTTAATAAAATAAATATAACCTGACACTCACTCAGCGCTATCTAGCCCCAATTGGTTTATATTTATAATACATACTTTATAATTTCCTTTTGTACTACCTAATGCATTTTTATAAATTTTATAAATATGAAACATTGTTTTCAAATGAATGGAATCACTTTATCACTTACTGTACTTGAGCACAAGATGTGTCAATAGGTTGATGTGTAAATTTAAGAAGGCCATCGATACATATCGAATCGTCGCTTTTTAGTAGTCATTCTAATTGGTCGGATAATCGATCGTATTTATCTTTTTTGATTTTGTTTATATCTTTTAAATACGGAAATTTTATTTTATGTTATCAAACTGAAGAGTTTATTTGGCATTGACCTTAGATTAAGCATGTACTAGATGTAGTCATAACGTTGCCGCTTATATCATGTAATGCAATACACGTCATGTATCTTTGTCTATCACACGAATCCTAGTTACGAGTGAAGAGACGTTGATAGACGTTTGACAACTCTGACGTCGTGTCATTTTGTGGCCTCCAAAGAGCCAAAACATTAAGAGCTGTCGTGCAAATTTTTCACAAAGTGTCATAATTTTAATAAATATTTTGAAAAGAAATAAGTAAACGTAGAAAAATGTCGTGTTCTGCGGTAAATTGTTCTTCAAGAACCACCAAAGGAGGAGTAAAGACCCGGAATTATCATTTCATAAGTAAATATTTGACGACATTTTCATTCATATTACGTAGTTGTAATGAGACTTATGGATAAAAACATGTAGTAGTAGACTTTAAATAATGTTAGACATACATTAGCTTGTATTAAAAGTAGAAATTACGTCTAAAACAATTAATATTATGCATGAAAATTTAAGGAGTTACATAGATGTACTCAACATAGAATTTAATTCCATCGATAGTATTTCTTAACAGTTTCTTTTATACAATTATTGAATTTTAGGTTCCCGAAATGTCCACAAATCAGAAGAGAATGGGTTAAAAGTGTAAGGCGTGGAAACTGGAGCCTACGAAGAACTCCAGGCTTTGCTCAACTCACTGTAGATATCTGATTAAGGACAAAAACAATTGCAAATTGATAATGGCCAAGTGTGGTAGATTCAAATACTTTTTAAATTCTTTTTAGGGTTCCGTAGTCAAACAGCAAAAAAACAGAACCTTATAGATTCGTCATGTCTGTATGTTTGTCCGAATATCACATCAACTTTCTCAGAAAATTTAAAAAACTATAAAAATATTCTTATAATTTTGCAAGAACATATTTGTGTTCTGTATCCACATTATAATTTTAACAAAAAACATGAAAAACAAAATGTTTTTAGGTCGCATATTTTAAACTGAAACTTTTTTTCATGATACCACTATTGTGGGTTATCAATGTATGCATGTATGGGTCTTTAAAAATGATAATGAGGCTTTCAGTAATATTTTTAAATAAATAATTTTGAAGTTTGAGTTTGTGTTATTTAAATTTGTTATTTACCATAAAAAAATAATAGTCTATTAGTACCTACCAATAATATTTTTTTTATTTGTTCCAACATCATCTAATTTTTAACCCAGGAAGACCAACTTCAAAATATTTGCGTATAAAATGTACTATGGTAACGCTTTATTTTTAATTTTGTTGTAGATAAAATTAACAGCGTTGCTGTATCTGACCATGTTATTTTTAACACAATTTAAAATCATCTAATTCTGCAGGTGCGACGACGACGCCCGGCTTAATTCTAGCAATATGTTCGATACCAAGGTCACATCCCTAGTGACACACACTAATACAAATCTGTAACTGCACACTAACAAAAATTAGACACCGCCTTTCAATATACAGTCTGTTCACTTCATAAATACGTCTATGGCATTGACTAAACAAATTCTTAAATATTTATATCATCATTTCCACGTCGCTTAAAAATTTATATTTTGAATTTTTGTTTACTCTTTAAAGTCGTTTTTTTTTATAAATTATATAAATATATTTGCCAGAATAGATGACGATTGATGGATAGCTCGTACTACATCGTAGCAAATATGAGGCGCTTGGTATGTTGGTACAATTTAAGCTCATCAATTTGTGTTGAAATCTAATTTTTTATTTGTAATCATTCTACATGTGTTGAAATATTATGTACCTTCTATAAAACATTGGAAATGCTCATGATGCTTCAAAAATTTTATAACTATTCTTTTTTTTCAGCAAAGTTCCAATAAACTAAAATGAATCAATCTAGTTTAAAAACTAATTATTTAATGTCATTTATAGGAAATGCAATTCTGAAATAAATATTTTAGCTCTATCATTGCAAACAAACGGGATAAATAGCAAATGAAGGGTACTTCATATATTATAATAGGAAATTTGTGGTATGTTGCTAGCTGATCCTATGAGAGCTTTTGGCAATAAAACAGATTTCAATTTTAGATAACGGTAGGAAATACTTATAATTCTACGGGATTGTGAGCCTCATACCTCGAGAATAAAAGGCAAGAATGTTCATAACATCACGATGTTCAATAGTATTTCGTAGCCCAAACTAAGAGTAGCGTATGAAACAAAACTTTACTAACTCTATATCGATTTGGTACCGAAGAAAAACTGCACAGTAAACTATAGTAATATAATTATTTTTGACTGTTCTATTAAATTTAACTAATTAAAAATGGATTTATTGTTTGAGGCGCAAATTGTAAGTGTAAAAATGTAATTGTAGTATTCAAATACTAGCTTTTGCCCGCGGCTTCGCTCGCGTTAAATTCGGGACAACACGCTACCACTTCCCTGATCAAGAATTTTGGGACTGATTTCAGAAAAATAATATGCAAGATTTATTGTTTGTGACAATTGTTCTCATACTTATTTTTAGCTTTCTTCCTTGTAAACTGTGAAAACCCCCCAACTTTAAAGGTTTTGGGGTCGATTTCCGAAAAAAGTATAAGCATTTATACATAGGATTCTCTCCCCCCTTACATTAAAAAATTTTGTGTTCATTTTCGGAAAAAAATATATACGACTAGCTTTTGCCCGCGGCTTTGCCCGCGTTAAATTCGGGATAACATGCCTCACTTTCCTGGTAACGAAAACAGAATAATTTTAACACTGCAACATGCTTGCTTCTCTTTTTCTTATTCTCTTCGCATACCAATTTTTGCTGTTCACCTTAAAAACTGGAAAAAGTCAATATGAATGACCCTTATTTAGGGTTAAGGCCGATTTGCAAAAACTTAAATATGCAAGATTATTATATTCGTGACAATAGTCCCATACTAATTTTAGCTTTCTACCTTGTAAACTGTGATAACACCCCCAACTTAAGGTTTGGATCCATTTCAGAAAAAAATAATTATATATAAGTATTAATATATATCACTAATCTCCCGCCCTACTTTAAAGGTTTGGATATATTAATTTTAGATATTATTTATATCACTATACATACAAAGGATCCCCCCCAACGTAAAAGGTTTTGGGATCAGTTTAGGAATAATATATATATATATAGAAAACTACGCCAGTGCACCTTCTCCTCCATGCAGGCTCTACGTAGAGGGCTGTCTCAACTGTTTAGTTATTTGCCAGAGAAGCTGTGCATGTTTTGTTGTAATAAATTTAAACCTTTGATTTTGCTTCTCTGTTGTCAAGAAGACACTTATAGGTATGCAAGAGTAGTTGTCATAAAACATTATTTAAATGATTTTTTTAATCCGATCATGTCTGTATGTATCTAAATTTCTATGTTCCTTGCTGCAGCTTAAACGGATTGACGGATTTTAACAAAATGAGGTGTCATAAGATGTAAATTCTTCATAGCATAGTATCACTGAGTACATTAAAAGTATAAAAATTTAAATTAGCGGATTGTAAACGCCGATTTGTGTTTTTTTAAACCCTTCGAGTGTGGTCGTATTTATCGTAAAAAAGTGAAGAACGTGGAGTTCCTCCAAGCTCGGTTCTTGCACCCTTTCTGTGGAATATCGGATTTGACTAGCTGTTGCGGGGAACACTCTACTCTGGGCCTAATGTTATTTGCTTTACAGATGACATGCTTCTAAATGCCCGGGATAGTAACCATATGGATGTTGCTAGATTTGAAACAACTGGTGCTACTTATATTGCAGACCGAATGAGTAAACTAGGATATCAAGTTGCGCTAAGCATAACCGAGGGAATACTTTTCCATGGTCCACGACGTCGAACACAGGGGGCAATATCTCTGTGGGTAGTACGAGCCTACACGTCAGTTGCACGGGCCGTTGCATGCGTTCTAGCTTATCATCACCTTACTAGCTTGAAACAGAGGTCTCAGCCTTAATTTTTGAATGGAAGGTAGAAGCGCGCCTAAATGTCGAGCTCCCAAATCCTACAGATATAATTTTGGCCGGTGATTGGCACAGGAGCAACTAGTGCAACGCTGGCCTTAATATCTCAGTTGTTAGACGAAACATGAGATGCCTTCTTTCCAGTTTTGTAAGAGTGGCTTAAGAGACGTCATGACCATATCTCTTATCGTTATGCTCAGATTAACAGGAGACGCATGCTTTGGCTGCTACCTGTGTCACAATAAAATAGGGATCAAAGAATCCTGCCACAAATGCAGCGCCGAGGAAGACTCAGCAGGGCACACGTTTACTGAGTGCCCGTTGTGGTCTCCTCAACAGCTGAATCTAAAAGAAATGACCGGTTTTAACGATCTTTGTTTATCTAATGCCGTCGGAGCTATGGCAGAAAGCGTAGTTTTGAATGCGGTTCCCGTTTTTCGCGAAACTGTCATAGCACGAAAAGAGGCTGCGGAGATGTAGTGGAAAGACAACTCATCTGCCCTACCTCTCCGCAAAAAACGCCCTGGCAGAAGGCGCAGACAACACGACCGCCTTTTACTCAGATGAGAGAAACTAGCCGGCATAGAATGCTTGGTCGGCCTTGCACACGTTTTTAAATATGTCGGACCCACCAACTGGTCGCGGGATATAATCACAAAACCTAATATTATAATGAAAGTATCTCTGCGTCTGTCTGTCTGTCTGTCTGTCTGTCTGTCTGTCTGTCTGTCTGTTTGTTACGCTTTCACGCGCTAAACGGCTGAACGGATTTTATTGAAACTTGGTATGTTGATAGTAGTAACCTAGAATAGGTTTTAGGCTACTTTTATTCCCGTTTTCACCCCCCACTCCCCTAAAATGGGGGTTGGAAGTTTGTATGGATCCTGCAATTTTGGTAGTACGACGCTGAAATTTGGTATGCGATTATATGTCCAAAAAAAAAATATGCATATTTTTTTTTCAAAAATCCACCCCCAAACCCTTCAAATAGGGGAGGAAGTGTCATATTCGGTTTTCGCAGTTTTAAAGGTAGATTTTATTGAAACTTGGCATGTTGATAGTAGGAAACCTAGAATAGGTTTTAGGCTACTTTTTGTCCCGTTTTCACCCCCCACTCCCCTAAAATGGGGGTTGGAAGTTTGTATGGAACATCCTGCAATTTTGGTAGTACGACACTGAAATTTGGTATGCGGATTATATGTCAAAAAAAAAATATGGCATATTTTTTTTTCAAAAATCCACCCCCAAACCCTTCAAATAGGGAGGAGTGATATTTCGATTTTTCGCAGTTTTAAGGTAGATTTTATTGAAACTTGGTATGTTGATAGTAGGTAACCTAGAATAGGTTTTAGGCTACTTTTTGTCCCGTTTTCACCCCCACACTCCCCTCAAATGGGGTTGGAAGTTTGTATGGAACATTCCGCAATTTTTGTAGTACGACGCTGAAATTTGTATGCGGATTTGTACAGAAAGAAAAAATATGGCATATTTTTTTTTTCAAAAATCCACCCCCAAACCCTTCTAATAGGGGATGAAGTATCATATCCGTTTTTCGCAGTTTAAGGTAGATTTTATTGAAACTTGGTATGTTGATAGTAGGTAACCTAGAATAGGTTTTAGGCTACTTTTTGTCCCGTTTTCACCCCCCACTCCCCAAATGGGGGTTGGAAGTTTATGGAACATTCCGCAATTTTGTAGTACGACGCTGAAATTTGGTATGCGGACTAATGTCAGAAACGAAAAATATGGCATATTTTTTTTCAAAAATCCACCCCCAAACCCTTCAAATAGGGGAGGAAGTATCATATCGATTTTTCGCAGTTTTAAGTAGATTTTATTGAAACTTGGTATGTTGTGTAGGTAACCTAGAATAGGTTTAGGCTACTTTTTGTCCCATTTTCACCCCCCACTCCCCTCAAATGGGGGTTGGAAGTTTTATGGAACATTCCGCAATTTTTGTAGTACGACGCTGAAATTTGGTATGCGGACTATTTGTCAGAAACGAAAAAATATGGCATTTTTTTTTCAAAAATCCACCCTCAAACCCTTCAAATAGGGGAGGAAGTGTCATATTCGATTTTTCGCAGTTTTAAGGTAGATTTTATTGAAACTTGTATGTTGATAGTAGGTAACCTAGAATAGGTTTTAGGCTACTTTTTGTCCCGTTTTCACCCCCACTCCCTCAAATGGGGGTTGGAAGTTTGTATGGAACATTCCGCAATTTTTGTAGTACGACGCTGAAATTTGGTATGCGGACTGTTTGTAAGAAACGAAAAAATATGGCATTTTTTTTTCAAAAATCCACCCCAAACCCTTCAAATAGGGGAGGAAGTGTATATCGTTTTTCGCAGTTTTAAGGTAGATTTTATTGAAACTTGGTATGTTGTAGTAGGTAACCTAGAATAGGTTTTAGGCTACTTTTTGTCCCGTTTTCACCCCCCCCACTCCCTAAAATGGGGGTTGGAAGTTGTATGGAACATTCCGCAATTTTTGTACGACGCTGAAATTTGGTATGCGGTATATGTCACAAAAGAAAAATATGGCATATTTTTTCAAAAATCCACCCCCAAACCCTTCAAATAGGGGAGGAAGTTCATATTCGTTTTTCGCAGTTTTAAGGTAGATTTTATTGAAACTTGGTATGTTGATAGTAGGAAACCTAGATAGGTTTTAGGCTACTTTTTGTCCCGTTTTCACCCCCCAATCCCCTCAAAGGGGGTTGGAATTTGTATGGAACATTCCGCAATTTTTGTAGTACGACGCTGAAATTTGATATGCGGACTTTGTAAGAAATGAAAAAATATGGCATATTTTTTTTCAAAAATCGACCCCAAACCCTTCAAATAGGGGAGGAAGTGTCATATTCGTTTTCGCAGTTTTAAGGTAGATTTTATTGAAACTTGGGATGTTGGTAGTAGGTAACCTAGAATAGGTTTTAGGCTACTTTTTGTCCCGTTTCACCCCCACTTCCCTAAAATAGGGGTTGGAAGTTATATGAAACATTCCGCAATTTTTGTAGTACGCTGAAATTTGGTATGCGGATTATATGTCACAAAAGAAAAAAATATGCATATTTTTTTTTAAAAAATCCACCCCAATCCTTCAAATAGGGAGGAAGTATCATATCCAAATTTCCGCAGTTTTAAGTAGATTTTATTGAAAGTTGGTATGTCGATAGACGTAACCTTGAATATATATATATATATATATATATATCCACAAAATTGACCCCAAAACCTTTTAATTGGAGAGGGGGGTAGAAGGAATCCGTTATTGGAAATAGACTCCAAAACTTTTAACTTGGGTGGGGATTCCTCTGTATAGTAATATATGTATATATATATATATATATATATATATATATATATATATATATCCACAAAATTGACCCCAAACCTTTTAAATGGGAGAGGGGGGTAGAAGGAATCCGTTATTGGAAATAGACTCCAAAACTTTTAACTTGGGTGGGGATTCCTCTGTATAGTAATATATATGTATACATAATTTTTCTTTATAGTTTAAACAGTTTACAAGGTAGAAGCTCAAAACAAGTATGATGGCTTTGCATGAACATAAATATTGCATAATGAAGTTTTTGCAAACCGGCCCTTAAAGCCTTAAATAAGAAAAAGAAGAAGCAGTGTTGAAATTATTCTGTTTTGTTACCAGTGGATGGCTCCACTTTCCTGTAACGAAAACAAAATAATTTTGTCATCCGAATTTAACGCGGGCGAAGCCGCGGGCAAAAGCTAGTAAATAATAAATATCCACTGACATTCAAACAGCGCCATCTAGCCCAAGTTAAGCGTGCATCCTGTATTATGGGTACTAAACAACGGATAAACATAATTATATACATTTCTTTTTGTAAATACATACATATTATACATAGAAAACACCATTACAAACAGACATGTTCATGCACACAAATGTTTGTACTGCCCGGGGATCAAACCCGGAACCCTCGGTGTTGCAGTCGACCGGCTTCTCGTATCGTCTTAATTATGGTGCAAGACGAAGTGCGTCGGCTTTTGTGGGTTAGTAGTAACAGCCCCACATATCGCCATATAAATCACAAGGCCGTACAAAGTTCACCAGGTCAGCTAGTTCCTTTACATTTTTTATTTCATTTAGCAATAACTACTTTTTTGACGACTCATATATTATAGGTAATAGTTTAGACGTGACGGCTATTGCACCAAGGGTTCTGGGTTCGATTCCCGGGCATATATGAATACGTATTGCAGCTTACTAAGCAAAACATTAGAACAATTTTTGTTTATTAAGTAAAGAAAACATTGAGTATGCAATAATAAAAAAACTTTTAGTCTGACTACACGTATGATATGAAAGAGTAACTAAATCTCCTTCGAAATCGGCACAACTTATCTATAACTGGTGTATCCCTTGGGAAATAAGGAAAAGCAGCGCTCCAGAGAGCTTAAGAAAAATATGTAGGTATTGCCGTTTTACTATTCATGCACTTTTGTACTTTGTGGTCCGATTTTGTATTTTGTGTGTTTATAAGTTATTGTGAACGAATTTTAGTCAGCCTCCATATTTTATGTGAAGTATATCGAATAAACAGAATACGATGGACGAGAGACACGACGATATTTTTATGTAATAATCATTCTAGTGTTTTATAGCTAATGCAACTGCAGTTACGTAATTAAACATACAATTTATACTAAGATTTCAAAGCCGAAGATTTGTTAATTTGGTTTAAGGTGCTTTTAGGTGCTCAGGAATCCGATTGGGAAAATAAATTCTTGTTAGATATGTACATTGATGATGATGATGAAGGCTATTATCAAACTAAGAATAATAAACGCGTAACTTTGCCTTAACAGTTAAGTAAATACGTGTGACATGAATTGTTCCATATCAACAGGAAAAAAGTTTAAAACAGCATCCTTTTTCACAGGTTCACTAGTTATATTCACATTTTATTCCGTATAATAATTTTTATACCAACCAATTTTGATCTGAAATAACGCATAATTCGTGAAGGTATTTTATAAATATAAGACATGTTATTGCTTTAAAAATAACTTTTATTACTTATATTAAATAAAATTACCAATTACAGAAATTCAGATCGCAGCAAAATAGCAATCAAGCGGGCAATCATAAGAAAAAAATTAAACGCAATGCTTTATCGTACGAGTACTATCATTACTTTTAAAGCTATTAGTTTTACGCATATTTTTATTACAGATTTCGTGTTACGATCAATTTCGAACAAGTCAACTTAAGCGTCCAGCCTTATTTCTGTCGCTAAAATTAGTAGGTTTATTGGAATCAGTACGAAATGCTTTGCCCTTAATTTGGGCTTTCCAGCAAATAATTTTTTGCTTTCTTCAACTGGCAGGCTTAACCTTAATTAAATTTGTCGTCAAAATAGATAATTGGTAATTTCCAGAATTTCAAATTCATCATCTATACTCATATATAAAGCTGAAGAGTTTGTTTGTTTGTTTGAACGCGCTAATCTCAGGAACTACTGGTTCGATTTGAATAATTCTTTCAGTGTTAGATAGCTTATTTATCGAGGAAGGCTATAGGCTATATATCATCACGCTACGAGTAATAGAAACGGAGCAGTAATGAAAAATGTTTCAAAATCGGGGGTATTTTTTCATACTTGGAGCTTCCGCTGCGTACGCTGCGTAAACGGTTAAAGTTACACAAAAGTCATGTATGAGAGTATTGTTCTCCTTTTAAAGGTCTACAAAAACGTCGCGACAGCATATGTCTATCTTTTAAGGTTAGCTCACTATAAACATATTTTTGCTAATAAAAATTCTGAAATTACCCGAAACCTTTAAAGTTGGAGGGAGGGGAAATCCTATGTATAGTGATAAATGAAAGTACCGTGTTATCCCGAATTTAATGCGAGCGAAGCCGCGGGCAAAAGCTAGTTATATATATTTATTGTGAGTATTTTAGTTTTTATTGTGGAATCCTGGCCGAAGGTATTTTGGGTCTTGTAACAAAGGGAGGGTATATTTTGGGTAGCCTAGCTCTTCGGCGAAACAACGCCTAGTATTATGTCGCGCGGTTTTCTGAATGGACCTTGGTATCAATCTGGTCGTGTGGGCCCATTCGTGCCTAAGCATGGCTCTGCCACACTAATCACATTTGTGAATTTTTCGTTGTTTTTGTTTTATACAGATGTGGTATATAATTGAAACTATTAGTGGAAACTATTGATTTATGTAATTGCTAAATGTATAGTCCTGTTAATGTATGATCATATTGATTGTTTCCTAAATATAAAAAAATAATTGTCTCTGCCAAATATCTGATTCCTAAATGAGGTTTGTGTAATGCTGTGCGGCCTTTGTTGGCATACAAATACCTACATTACTTTCTTTCTTTCATTTGGTTTAATCACTCACGCCTAAACTATTTTGATGTGGTTGAGACAAATCCGCTAACACCATTTCTTTTTAGGGTTCCGTAGCCAAATTGCAAAAAACGAAACCCTTATAGATTCATCATATCTGTCTCTCTGTCCGTCCGTATGTCACACCCTTTCTTCTCAGAAACTCTTAGCACTATACTGTTTAAACTTTGTATTCTGTGAAATATAAGGTTTTAACAAGAAACTTAAAATGAAATAAATATCTTTTGGGGTTTCCCAAACATTGAACTAAAACTCAAACATTTTTTTTTCATCGAACCCACACATGTGGGGTATCAATGTGTAGGTTTTAAAAAAATATTTTGGGGTTTTCAAATATATACATATAACTTTTTATAAATTGAATAGTTTGAGCCAGAGACAATTCCAACTTTCTATGCTGGTTTATCGTTATGGGGTTTATATAGATAGGGCAAGCCGCGTTTAAAGTGCGACAAATGTAAGCTTAACGAGCATACACTGGCTGCCAGTTTACGCTCTGTGAGACGAGTCAAGACGCACGAATATTAGAAGAAATTACCATTTTTTCCAAAATGCCATCCTATCCAATTGTAACATGCTATCATCGCAATGAATCAGTAAATTTACCAAGTAATAGAATAACTTTTTACAGGTAAGAACCGAAAAGAAATTGCGACACTGGGACTGCCTATAAACTTGGCGGCTCGTCCAGTCTAATTGTATATTCGGATGTCTGTGATCGTTACATTCCGTATACCTATTGATATTTGATTACTACAAGACACAATAAAACAATGTAATATAGACTTGTACCTACATAATAGTATTAATAAAAAAATATTTTAAACTATATTATCCCAAAAATGATGTTTAAGTCCAACCCATTCGGAGTGCCATATTGTTACTAAATTTAATTATAAGATCTCTTAATTACTCAAGTTCATGAAAAAAATACAGTTGAAAATAATAAAAAATGAAACGGCGTGGAGGTTGGGAGTATTTAATCAAGTACCTAAATAAATGCTTTCTTTATTTTTGAATCGCTATTTAGTAGCAAACGAACAAATAAGAACACGTTATTCGATAATTCTTTAGAAATATTAATGAGTGAAGCTCTCTCTTCGACCTATCGCATTCCACTGTTGGACATAGGTGCCCCCCACTTTGAACCAGATATCCCGATTCACTGTTTTTCTTATTCAGCCTCCATCAGTGACAGCGTTCTTTTGCAAGTTGTCGGGCCAGGGCTGGAGGGCGTCCTACGCTACGCAGATCTGCGACATACCAGCCCACTACCACTTTAACTTGCTGATCCGGCGGGCTATGGCGGCAACTATGGTTCTCTTACGGATAAAATCTGGGGCGGGTCGTGAATTTGTGGGGCCCTGGGTTGAAACTAGCTTAGCTTTAGGCTTATCTAAGTACTCAATATATTAATCGCTATGTCAAAAAGCGAACGTCGGTGGCTCAGTAATGTGCAACAGTCCACACATCTGATCTGGACGGTGCAGGTTCAAATGTCGCCACGCACCAATGTATTTTCAAATTTTCGATATTATATGTACGTATATCCGACGCTCTTAAGGTGAAGGAAAACATCGTGAGGAAACCTGCGCACGCGTGCGAAGAGATTCAAGGATGTGCGTGAAGTCGTCCAATCCGCACTGGGCCCGCGTGGATAGGCTCGTGCCCCTCGGGGACGTTTAATAAGCTGATTTTATTTTATATAAAATACAAGGTCCTCGCTTAAATTAGGGTAGGTAGTGATGAGTGAAAATATTTAATAATTATATGGGTACCTATAATAGAATGATTTAATATGGGTAAAAAAACGAATCCTTATTCGTTTTCTTTAATATAATATGCGTGACGTTGCGTATGTTTTCTTATAATTAATTTATATTAAAACAATATTTATATACTTGATAAATATTGAACGCATTTCACTACGCTTAGAAAAATATGGTGTGCTAAAGTACTATTATACTGTGGCTGAATCACGTAATTGTCGGAAACGAAAAATGATTCCATGCTACTTACATACAACAAAACAGTGTGAGAACACGTTAAGTCGTGGTGCCGACGTTTGGAGATCTGAACACTCTCTAATTGTAAGCAAGGATCCATTACAAGTGTTTGTGTAGTGAATGTTCATGAAAATACTTTATGTTATTAAATATTTCACTTTCGTAACAAGCTTTCATTGAGTGTAAACTAATCAATATTTTACCTATTCATAAGTGATCTTACATACATACTTAATCTTTTATCTATTACATATAAATTGAATTGGAGTGGCTGTTTGCAATATTAAAATAACAATTTTTTTCTTCATGAAAAGTATCATATCTACTGCACCACACAGTTTTATTAAATCGCGTTCTATTGATACTAATATGGTCACATTTATTATTTTTACTAAGGGCAATGGATTCTGGTATGCAAGTAGACGCCGTTTCTACTGACTTTTGGTAAAGCCTTTGATAAAATCAGTCATGATTTGCTTATTGCTAAGCTTCATAGGATGGGAAATCTCCTCAGATGGATAGACTCATACTTATATACATCCTACACTATATACTTATACTACATAATCAGAGTCAAGCAGTCTGCCTCAAAGGCTTTTTGTATACAGATATTTTGTATATTCGGATGTCTGTGGGCGTACCTCAAGGATCGCATTTAAGTCCTGTACCGTTTTCGCTGTACATAAATGACATAGGTAACACAATTAAATGCACTCTCCATCATCTTTATGCAGACGATACTAAATTTACATACAGATGCATAACAAACAACGACAATTGCCTTTTACTTTGTGTTTTTATGTAATGACTGTTGTGACAAAATAAATGAATAAAACATAAATATACCGTACATATGCCAATGTAACATTTTTAAAAATTTTGTCTGGCTGTCTATTAATTCGCTAGTATTATTAATACAGTACATGCTCCAAAGTATCTGTTTGTTCAGGGTAATCTTAAAACGGCTGAACTGATTTTCACGGGACTTATTACGTAGGGTAGTCAGGTTGCTGGCATAGTTAGGAAAAACTAAGGCTTACTTAGATAAACAGATATGCTAAGTTTTACTGCGGGAAAATATCCTATACCAGGGCTAATACCGCGTGGCACAGCTATTTTCAATCGAAAAAGCTCATGCAAAAATGAGCATAATTTTCCAGATGGGTTTATTATTAGCTAACGCTTAAACATAGTAAATTGCCAAAATAGTTTATTATTTAAGTAAAACCTAGTTCCGATTTACAGTTGTGGAATACGGATATTGTAAAGTGAGGCAACAACGAACGTAAGTTATCTTAATTAAAA
This sequence comes from Leucinodes orbonalis, assembly GCA_019425675.1. Lineage (NCBI taxonomy): Eukaryota > Metazoa > Arthropoda > Insecta > Lepidoptera > Crambidae > Leucinodes > Leucinodes orbonalis. The sequence goes on along the minus strand of PQWD01004910.1, from coordinate 1,207 downwards.
AATATATAATTACGTAATACGATTTCAAGAAAGTTGTTATGGATTCTATAATTTTCTCGCCTTTATCGAAAATTAGGTATTATTATCATATTTTGAGAACGATCCACATTTCTGGGAATATTACAGATGTGTGGGTTTTCACTGAAATGAGATTTCATAATTAACGTAAGCCAGGTCGAGCCGTCAAGTGTATGTGAAAATTTAACGAGAGAGCGGAGGGCCACTCGAGATTTATCTCAAGCGTATTTATGATGGTAAAAGGGAGTGTTTGTGACATTAAAACTCTTGGTTAATATTCGATAGTAAATAAATAATTAATTATTTTCTCGCCAGCTCTTTGTTAATGAACGCTATCGTACTAATACTATTGTTTGAGAGTACCTGTTAGGATACATAATGATTTCACATCAAATTCATTTTACCGAAAACTATTTCACTGTTTATTTGCAACTGGCTTTTGCCCGCGGCTTCGCCCGCGTTAAGTTCGTTACCAGGAAAGTGAAGCCATCCACTTTCCTGGTAACGAAAACATATATATATAAATATATATATATTATCATCATCATCAGCTCATTAAACGTCCCCACCGAGGGGCACGAGCCTACCCGTATAGGGTGATTAGGCCGTAGTCGTCTACGCAGGCCCAGTGCGGATTGGACGACTTCACACACAACCTTTGAATCTCTTCGCAGGCGTGCATGAAGGTTTCCTCACGATGTTTTCCTTCACCGAAAGAGCGTCGGATAACGTACATATATTTTCGAAAACACATTGGTACGTGTCGGGATTTGAACCTCAGCCCTACCGGTAGGAAGGCGACAGTCCACACCAGTGAGCCACCGATATATATATATATATATATATATATATATAATATATATATATATTATATATATATATATATATTATATATATATATATATATATATATATATATATATATATACACATATATATCACTATACTTAGGAATCCCTTCCCCCTAACTCTAAAGGTTTACATTTTTGTAACATCCATACTAATATTATAAATGTGAAAGTATCTCTGTCTGTTTGTAACGCTTTCACGCCTAAACGGCTGAACGGATTTTATTGAAACTTGGTATGTTGATAGTAGGTAACCTAGAATAGGTTTTAGGCTACTTTTTGTCCCGTTTTCACTCCCCCACTCCCCTAAAATGGGTGTTTGTATGGAATATCCCGCAATT
>PQWD01004909.1:19090-102376 GCA_019425675.1 Leucinodes orbonalis | reverse complement strand
TTTTCGGAAAACAGCCGAAAATTAATTTCTTTAAAATAAAATTGCCAAGTTTTTCTCTACCTAATTAGTTATGCTATAGTGTACCTAATTACTTAAGCGATTTTATAGGCCAACGTAAGGCTTAGTGTAGCTCTTGAAATGATCCAACACGTACATACGATACTTATTTTCGATTAACACAATTTTAGCACACGTACGAATTTTTAAAACTCATTTTATAAAATGTTTAAAATGATTTTTTTTTAAAATGCCTTTTTGGAATTAATTGTTCGTTAGTACTTTCTGCTTAAAATACCCCAAATTGTAGGGTAAATATCCGATGGTAGGAACACTTTAGTGTTGTCATATAAAAAGTTTGCAAAAAAATCCAGTATCTACTTTTGTTAGCCAGACTCTACAACAATATTTATTTACTATCCTGACGATTGCCTAATTTTTACACCCCTGATGTAGGTTTATTTGTTATCTTGTACCTAATCTGCTTGACTTGTTGTATCTAGCTGTAAGCTGGAACGAATGTTTGAATAAATAAACATTCAACACTTTTGTTGTTAAGTTTACCTTTCCTTGGCCATGTATCCGGTCTTTATCTGATGTTTCCAGGCGGCTGGACTGCGTCGGCATAAGTTATACCGCATTCTATCAATATTCATAATAATTTACAATAAACCGTTTAAAAAATATTGGACACTGATGAACTCAAGTGAAACAACATTGATATTGTACTGTAGGTATCACTACATAGTTTAAGACGAAGTCGCTTTTTCTTTTACATCCCTATGTACGCTTAAATCTTTTAAACTACGTAACGGATTGTGGTGCGGCTTTCTTAATAGATAGAGTGATTGAAGAGTAAGGTTTATATGTATATTACCATCCATTAAATAGTGGAAAAATACTATTATTTATGAGGTTTGCTGCGGTACCGGCCGGCCGGGGCGGTGGGAGCGTGCCTATTATCAGCATTGCACCTGTGCGAAGCCGGGGCAAATTGCTAGTAACTTATATGATAGTACGATTCACGAAAGATGACCACATAAGCGGCTTTCTTCGCAAGATAAAGACTATTTAAAGAATTATAAAATAATGAAAACAGTCGTGAGCGTAAACAATATACAAGAGTTTCCGCTGTCGCCGCTACCAGACCTCCAAAGAACCAAAAAAATACTTCTACTATACCTCACAATGCTGCAAACACCAAACCAAACAATCTACCAACTCACTACTTTACAATTTTAGACCGTCCGTGCGTTTCTCAACCGGGCTCACCGAAAATCGGCGCCAGGGTTCACTACTGGGGTCCCTGGCTTATGCTGAGTGAGTCCGTTTGATTCAGGCATCGTAGCACATGTTGTTTCTGTGTTCTTTGTAAAAAAAGATATTGTTATTTCTGTTTGTTTATTGTGATATGTTTACATGTGATTGTGTTGCGGTGCATTGAATTATTAATTGTTTTCTTTCTTACTTTTTCATTCAAATTTTGGACATAGGCCTCAGTAATCAGCAGCCAACCAACCCGGTCCTACCCAGCCCTTCAACCATTTTCCGCATCCTTGCTTACGTCATCTGTGCAAGATTGAAACTGAACCCAAATCGATCATGATCAGCTCATTAAACGTCTCCACCAAGGGGCACGAGCCTTCCCGTCTGGGTTGATTAAGGCTTAGTCGTCCACGCGGGCCTAGTGCGGTTTGAACGACTTCACGCACAACCTTTGAATCTCTTCGCAGGCGTGCGAAGGTTTCCTCACAATGTTTTCTTCAACGTAAGAATCCACATATTTCAAACTAAACCGAATGTGATTGGAGGAATATATTTCGTCAAATATAACACGTAAATAGGAAGAGTGTTTACTTGCCAGTTATTTATACTTCCTGTTTTTATCCCGCGTCATTTTATTGGACTCTGTCCACTTAAAAAATAACATTATACACGTCATTTTGAATGTTTTACGTCAAATGTATTAGTTGCAGTCACAGACATCCGAATATACAATTAGACTGGACAAGCCGCCAAGTTTATAGGTAGTCCCAGTGTCGCAATTTCTTTTCGGTTCATACCTGTGAAAAGTTATTATATTTCTTGGTAAATTTACTGATTCATCGCGATGATGGCATGTTACAATTGCACAGGATGGCAATTTGGAAAAAACGGTTCGTGCGTCTTGACTCGTCTCACAGAGCGTAAACTGGTAGCCAGTGTATGCTCGTTGAGCTTACATTTGTCGCACTTTAAACGCGGCTTGCCCCATCTTCTGTATTGGGAAATCTGTGGTTGCAGTCAATAAAATATAAAAATATCCCATATAGGAAATGTATAAAAAAGTATATATTTTATGAAATTTAAAAAAGCTGACTCTCAAATATGTATATTTATGTCGATAATTCCAAAGCAATCTAGCCCCAATTAAGCTTCCATAAAACTTATAGTCACCATTATACTTAAAGACCTTGTAAACCACATGCTTTTAATGGATAAATAAATGAATACATTAACTTATTTTATAATATCATATACCATATAATACATTGAAACACCCAGACCAAGCAACCCTTGGTGAAAATGTATAATAGGTACTTCCCAACCATAACACGACATGTATCTTAAAAAAATATATTTACTACAATAGTAGACCTAAAAATAATTTATAAACAACAAAATATCAAAATGTTACGCTCGTGTGCAATCCATCTTGATTTGCCGCCAAGTTACGTAATGGCCGCTATGACGTCACGCGTCTTTCGCGCCTCTTGATGCATGGCAGACATCTTGGCTGGGCACGAAAACATGTTTTTCTACTGTTACTATGGACTCTTGTTTTAATTACACTGTACAGATAACTGTTTTTGTAGCAAATAATCTGATTTAGTATGAATTTGTTTAATAGTTCGAGTTCTTTCGATTTTTGTTTAAATCGCAATTCAATTTCGCTTCATTCATTCATTTGAATATTTTGTTTTGTTATGGTTTATAACTTTCCTAAATAAATGATTAGTACTATTAAGCCCAAATTGTGTCCCCGTGAGGGGCATGAGCCTATCCGTATAAGGCCTTAGTCATCCACGCGAGCCCAGTGTAGATTGGCCTACTTCACTCTTATTCTCTTCGCAGGCGTAGGCAGGTTTCCTCATTTTCCTTCACCGTAGAAGCGTCGGATAAACGTACATATATTACAATTTCGAAAATTCAAAAATACATTGTTACGTGGCGGAATTCGAATCTGCACCCTCACAAAGGCAACAACCCACTTCAATGAGACACCGACGACGACGGACTTAATTTGCTCTACATTAAATGACTTGAAGTGTAACGCGCTTCCTTATTTCTTCCTTCAGTCAATTCAACATTATCAAAGTAGGCCACTCGTAGAATTTTCCCTATCCTTTTTAACAGTAAACTCCCACTTTTATGTAGGACTTTTAAGCAGTTAAATGTATTTTTTTGTTTTAGGGCATAATGTTTACCATGGGCAATTCAACATCTGTCATTTAGGACTATAATGTCCTAAAACAAACAAACTAGGAAAAATAGCACATGGGAATTTCGACCTTGGGATCCCGCATCAAAGTAGCTTAACGTCTACCCCATACACATAAGAGTTATTCAATCATACTTTTTTAAATTACGTCCACAAATCACAATCAAACGAAGCGATTTATCAAACATTTTTGATTGGCGCCCAACGTGTGGTTTTCATGCTATTTCTTCCCATCGTCCATTTGACGGCAAAACACGTTCTGTTTATGAAATAAATAAAATAACACTCCTCAAACACATCTGGGCGCGTGTTGGCTCCGGTCCAGATATCCCGGTACACGGGCTACGTGTGAGAGTGCGCGCGCGACGCCCAGTGACGGTATAGGAATCATTTATTCCGTACTATGTCGATGATAGATGACGGGAAATACTGTTGTGAGTCGCAAATGAATGGATTGCCTTTGCGATGTCTTTTTAAATGACAATATCAGAATAAATTATTAATTGTTGATCAATGATGTAAAAAGTATAGATTCGTGACATGCTCACAAAACAATCGAAAAAAGTGATCCGAATGCGACAGCATTTTGAATGAACGTTCATTTACCTAAACAAAAAGCCTACAACTGTATTCTCTTTTCTTTGGCGGTTCGTGTTTGTGGCACGGGTGGCGTATCTACATTTACATATACGAAAAATCATTGTTGTTGATTACATTTTTTTACGGCATTGCGCAAAAGTTTTACCTGATGATGAAAGATGTCCTTACCCACAGAAATTCTAAACTGCACAGGAGAAATAATACAGATGAATTTGGATCTTAAAAAATTGGCCAAGTGCGAGTCGAACTTGCCTGTAGATTGAATTAGAAACCTCAATTCCATCAAAAACAATTCATGTAAAATGTTGTCAAGACAACCACATAAGGTTTGCCCTGTAAAAAGATTTCAGATCTCACGTAGAGCGAAACTTCTGAATCTACACGACTTAACTCTACCGACCCTTACTTCAACAAATTACATATCAGTAAATATGTACGGATTCCCCTACCATGGTGGAGGTGACACGTAGAATACTTTATTAACAAATATAAAAATATAAGTATATTTATTCGTTGCTTAGTATCCATAATACAGGCTTCACGCTTAACTTGGGGCTAGATGGCGCTGTGTGAATGTCAGTGGATATTTATTTATATTTATTCAAAACCACATTAAACGCACTAGACCATAGAGCAGATTTTGGATGTACTCTTCGAAATACCAACTCGCTATCATATAATAATTTTCTCTATCATTAACTAACTAATCTTCACCGGGAGCCTATTCACTATCTTCACATCGCTTTTCGAAACTGCAATCAATGTATCCTTAAATCAAAGATAGAAAAACACCGACGTAAGTATATCATCAGTTCATTACCTCACTTTTACTAGCCTGGCATCGCGCCAAGCTCCTGCAACGTGCGCCTATATTTGAGCACATGCACACTGTGCTTCATCAATTTGTATACGTTACAGTCAAATCTCATTACCGGTCATTTTACTTATTAATAATTATAATTAATTATTTATTTTCTTATCACAATACATGGTTACATAATATCTTAAGACTTGGTATTGTCATAGAGCATAGATGGCTGATTAGTGTGGACTGTTCCATCTGGAGGTGCAGATTCAAATGTCTGTGTTTTTGAAGTTTCAAAATATATCTCGTGTCATTCGGTGGGGACATCTAATGAGCTGATGGTGATGATGAGGTAAAAATTAACAACCGAAGTCACACTGTAAAAGACTGATGCCAAGAGAACCTGTGATACAGGTCACCAGGGCAGGTCTTCCGTAGATACAATGGTTTTCTCTTTGTTTTTTTTTCTTGACTTGATATGGGTTGCTGCAGTCAATAAGCTTCTTGACCGACCACTTCGGTTAAAACTGCTCTGACTGTTTTTCTTAATCATGACTATTTCTATCCATGTTGGTTAAGTAAGAACTGTGATTCCAAAAACGCGCGAGCAAAGCGAGCGAAGCGAGCGTGCCGCGGCAGAAGCCACTCAGTTCATAAGGGTTTCGACCGAGGCGGTCGGTCAATGGTAATTGACTTTAATTTTGTAGTCAATAAGCTTTTTCACCGGTTATGAGTTTTGACTGTAACATATATAACACGTGTGCACCTGTGTTTATAAGTGTTCTATGGGATTACATAACCGCGTTTATGGCACACGTATTTATCCGCGCAATAACTATTTTTGGGTGTGAAAGGGTCATTCACCGGATCACGTACATAAAGTTTTCCTATACAGCATGATTTATGGGGGAATTAGGCCGACATCTATGCGATGTGTTTTCATGTCCAATCCGAAATCTAATAACTTGGTTAAGGTGGGGGTTAGCCAAACATTAACATGTAAGAAAGAAACATTAACGGCTTGGTATTGGTTCTTGTATGAAAGTCATGAACCTTTAAAGCTGTACAATGATGATGATGATAATATACCATTTACGACTAATGTTGGGATATCGGCTACTACACCATAGGTTCCGGGTTCAATACCAACAATGCATCCCGTATTTTGTTTTTAATTGTATGTTCTACCTTTTTTTTGTTAAGTATTCACTCGGAACATACATTGCAAAAAATTCACACAAATATTTCCCTCGAATACTGAAGCCGATACCCTTGGTGTAATAGCCTCACTTCTCAACGCTCACATGGATTGCCAGTATGTAAAAAAATTAAAAAAAAACAATAAAATATCGACTTGCATCTGGCTTTTTAGTCAGGTCATAAACGAACAAACATAAAAAGCATATATACGGACGAATTGAGTAACCTTCTTTTTTGAAGTCAGTTAAAAGCACATATCAATGTCAAAAAATTCACGAAATATAATAAAGAAGCACAAAAAAGCACTCTTTTTAAAACAAAGATTTAATATACAAATATTTCATATTTCATACGCATTCCAATATATACTGCACACAAATGAACGAACTGCTCGTGTACTAGCTGTCTTTTCAACCATTACCCCACATGGGTCGTCAAAATCTGTCAAAAAAAAATAAGAATACCTAAAAATACTGTCAAGTTGCAACCCTTCTTATCATGGACGCATCAAAAATGTATTGTGTAATTGAATAACCTTCAGTCTGTGAAGAAGTCGATAAGACACGCAGCGCCCTGCGCCCTAAAAATTAACAATTTACGAGTTAGGGTCGGCCGGCTTGTTAACGTGTGCACTTTTGTGAAAACTTGAGAAATGGGTCTTCATACAACGCCATACTTTTGGGTGAAAGTGGATTCATAAAATTTTTATTCCTCGCCTTATTTAAGCGAAATTACGTCCAGTGACTTAACTGAGTATTTTAAGTATTCGTAAGAGGATTGAAATATTTGGATTTTCATTGGTAATAAAAAAAAAATTGGTAATAGACAAAAAAAAACTTTTGAGTTGCCTACAGTAGAATCAAGTGTCCGAACCGTTGGTAGATTCAAATTAGTTTTAAAATTTATTATTGATTTGACGATTCCAAAGTGCCCTGTAAAGACGTAAAAACAGTTTTGAGTTTTTTCTTCATTTATTTTAAAGGAGTTTTATCATGAATGAATAAGCCAAATAACTGTTACAGAGATCCGCTTCAGAATTTCTAAAAGGCTTTCGTTTCGAGTAAAACAGACAAAATATCATAGAAATTATCAATTCTTTCAAAATTATTTTTTGGTTTATTCAAACTCCATTATTAGAATTCTGGTAAAAAATTTGAATATATTTTATGAGTGGGATCATGATTGATTTCTCTTTTTGTATAAATAGTTTTTAATAAATAAAATACTTCTTTTAAAAATATATCTTCTACCTTGTTATATGTACGACAAAATGTATTCCTTATTTATATCAATAAACCAGTCCATACAATTTAAATCTGGCACACCTTCACCCATGGCTACGAGGATATAATTTTAAAACTTTATTTTTTATCCAATGCAAAATCATAAGGTTCGCAAATTGAATGTCGTTAAATTAAAAACCAAACTATTTCATACCAATTCTTAACGGAATTTAATGGTTTGCAATATACGCAGCATATTTACCATCACCATTAAAAACAGAAAATCAATACAAGCTCAAATTGAAATGCATTAAAAACTCAATAACGCATTAACGATTACATCTTTTATAAACACTCGAGTGATGGGCACGCGGTAGTTCAATGGCTAAGTTTTAAAATTATTTCAAAGTCTATACCGTAGTAAGATTGGTATAATTTTTTATGAAATAAAAAGTAGTCAGGACTCACCGGATGACAAGTAATACCGCCACCACCGCATCGGTAGGAAGCATTTTGAGCGTCCTGTAACCTTATTAACATAATTAAGAAAGAAAGAAATATATTATTTATTATTTTTACACATTGCAACACAAACGACATAAAACAGAACAAAATGTATTAAAATAGAATAGAGAAATAAAAATAAAATATGTAAACAAGACCACACCTCTGTGCTACGAACATAACACGTACTCTACGTTGATTTATTCTGTTTTTTTGTCAAAAAAGTATTGTGTACTACATGTAACCTGCCAAGCTTGCACACTATGGTAAAACGCTTTTCTTTCGTGGAATAGGTACCCAGTCTAGCGGGCCTAACTCCATCTTTTACTACTTCGCCTTTTCTGGTACAAATGCTTTTTTTTTTTTTCGAACTTACTACTGCTGTTGGCCGCAGATGGCCTTTACAGCTTCACCGGGCAAGTGGCGAGCGCAGATGGCTCTCAGCCTTAAAATTTACACAACGAGCCTAAGGGCGTCCCCGAACGGGACTCGAACCTCGGCTTAGGGCGTTGCAGGGGGGGCTTGGTAGCCTAACATATGTTTGGGGAGAAAAGCGGCCCGGCACATGCCGGTTACGCGAATAGGGACTATGCGAACCAACAGGGACACGCGACGATGGCCCCCGCCGGGGGGGCAGGGGGGGGGAATCTCGGTTGTCGGTTTGTGGGTACAAATGCTAACGTATCATTATGTAATAATATTGTTCTAAGAGATGGTAGTGGCCCCCTACTGTGTGTTACGTGCTGTTAAAGTAAACGTTTACTTTGACGTATACCAAGAGATTAAGTATTGAAGAGTATTACTGATTCGTACACCACGATCACTCCATTAATGATGGGGTTAGCTAAAGTGAAGCTTTTAATTTTAGAAAAAAAATAATCAACAAAAATTTGCCAAACATTAGTATATTACATTATACAAAAGCCATGTTTGTATAATGTAATATAATATAACTCAATGTTGGTATATCTATCAGTGAATCATTATAGATAAATATATATTCTATAAAAAATAAAGTCCGATTTTGGTGCCTGAATGGAAAAACTAGAATTACCAAATAGAATGTCTTGGCATTTATTTCCGAAACTAAAGCTCTATGTATTACTGCTTAATGTATAAATTTGTTCAAAACATTTTATTATTACTGAAACACTGAAATGAAATCTTTTGTTAATCAACAAACGATACAAACCCTTAACAGACTAAATAGAAAGTTACATTTGTTGTAAAGCGGAAAGGAGCATCAAAAATATAAAACTACAAAGGATTTGAAAAAATAAAACTCATTCCACCATCACTAAAGACTTGCCTCCATTAACAACGATATAAATTCAATCTACTGTTTTTTATCATAAACTTTCTAGAACACTCGATAAATAGTTTTATCGTGCTTACGTGTTTGATGCCAAACAACGTTCACTCTGACACGGAAATTTGTAAGTATTTTATCTTACAAACTAAAATAGAAAACTAAATTAATCTACACGAGTAAAAGTATATTATTTTCCCGCCACGTGCGCCGCTTTGCCGCCATCTTGCATATGACAGTTATGACAGCGCGCGAGCCGGTGTCCGTTGCGTGCAGTGTTACGTTAATGGAATCAGATGCTGCCAAAAGACCAAATAATTGATTCGAAAATACATCTTGAGATTTATTCAATAATTCTTAAGGGTGGATTTAACTGACTTCTTGAATACGTATCGCATTATATTAATTAACATAATCTCATCTGTGTTATTTACTATTTTAATTCAGACTTTGCACCTATACGGTTTCAGAGCACAAACTCAAAATTTTCTCTCTCGCTTAAGTCTCTCTTCTTCACTTACGTGTTGCACTCGCATTTAAGTCTTTACAAGACATTTTGGGATCGTAAATCTTGTCTACAGATGGTACTTTCGCGTTTTATGGACATACCTTTATATATCCCGGTCCTTCACTTTCCTCATCGAACCCCTAGCAATGACATTAAGTTTTCAGTCTGTCGGTCACAAAGAGCCTCCTTAGTTGCGTCTTCCAATATACGGTCTTTTCTCACAATCTCATCTGCTCCAATGGCCATGTGTTTCTATGCTATACCTAATCAACCCATAACCACTTTAAGTTGCCGATCCAGTGTGCTATCATCAAAATGGGTAACTCCACCTATTAGATTTTTTATGCTATAGCAAGTATGCTTTTGTTAAACTTTACTGGTGAAATTTTGAAACTTACCTTTTAAATTAATGAACGAAAGCTAATTGAATTGAAAAACTTGAAATCACATACAAGTAAATGTACTCGAAAATTTATAAATTCATGTAAAATATTTTAAAATGCAAACATTTTAGTACAACCCCGCCTTTCCTGTTGATATGAAAACAATAAATTTTAAAATGTCCGCTTCAAAGAAAAGTCATGAAACATTAAAATATTTATTGTAATATATTCCCGGAGTAACAACTCAGCATGCAAAAGCATTCCGCATTCAATTCCTGAAGCAAAATAATATTTTGTTTTTGACGGGTTTTCAATTATTTATACTGAGTAAGTAACCTCGGCAGCGCAATGTAGCCAATTTGTTAAAACGTCTGTCGTAGACTTGGCATATAAGTTATTTCCAGAATAGGTCTGCGATACAGGGACATTTATGACATTTCCTTAACAAACGTTCAATCATACGCCTTCATGCATCGTTCATTGCATCCAGAGATTTGGATTTCTTTCCATAAGAACCCAGACCAATATAAATAGACACGCACATAAATGTTTGTATTATTACGCACACAAATGTTTGTATTGCGCGGTAATCAAACCAAGAACCGTTGGTGAACTGTAGGCGACATTTCAATCGTAGAACCACATCTGTCAAATATTTTTAAGTGTTATGGGTGGCGAGCCCATGGAAGCTCATAACCCCAAAGCAGCAACAAGTTCGTTGCCGGTGCTGACCTTTTAAAAGAAATGGAGAAAGTAAACAAAGGATGGAAGATACTCCGGTAGCCATCCTCTATAGGCTAAAAACGCCAACAGTTTTTCAGACCGATTTTATTACTTGCCTAGTGAAGCTGTAAAGGCCATCTGCGGCCAACAGCAGTAATCAGTTAAAAAGGCAGTTCTCTGTATCACTCCGGTCGAGCTACTCGTGTTGTTAAACCCAAAATGGTAAAAGCTTTCTCCTATATTTTGCTAAAACTGAATTATATTAAGTACTTACTTACTAGGTGGTAGACTCGATACTGAGTCGTATAGGTGGATACCACCGCAGTGCCAGATATCGTCCCGTGAAACAGGAGTGTTATGCATTTTGTGTTTCGGGATGAGGGCACTGAAACTAGTGAAATTACCGGGTATAAAAGACCTAACATCTTTTGTCTCGGATGACGGGCGCAGTGCGGCATTGATGGAGGATAATAAGTGTCAATCAGTTGTTGGTCTCCTTCAATGCTGCTATGTCATGGTTAGGTGCATCACTTTAGCATCTGATGAGCGTCCTGGCCGCCCTGTTCACTTTGTCACATAAAAAGTTCTGTTGTATGAAATATTACGTCAACATTCAACACAAATGAAAAGCAATCCTAGTCCAGCTAAATCCAGTTCTAACGTCACGTGCGCAGTTCTTTGCCCCGACTGTTGTACGGAATAACAATGCAAAAGTGAACGTCATTGAGATGCAAATGCTGTTCCAATTGCACCCTGCATTATACATAAACTATTACTGTTCCGAGCTTTTAAGTGTTTTCGAGTGCACTAATAGTGCATTGACAGTGTTGACCCGAAAGCTGCAACTGCATGATGTTTAAATAAAGACTTTGTTGGGCATGATATATTATATACTGAGTTTTTCGACCGGTTATGGTATTGACTGTTACATATAAAAAAATTAAGTTAAAAGATCTCCTATTCCGTGCCAATCGTGAACAAGCCTTCCCCATACCATAACTAGGGCCATGACCCAACATACGGTCAATGCAGAGTTACTTTTATAGTTAGATACGAGGAAATAGGACTGGCAGTTTAACATGTTCTTTCATCCACCAAAAACAAGGAATTTTTCTTTCGGATTAATTAGGTCACCAATCTACAATTAATATTCGTGATCAACTGCAAGATCGCACAAAGTGATCTCATCATGTATTTCACGGTGGGAAAAAACTAAGGACCTCCGGATTAAGGCACTATCTAACTTGATGCATGGACTTCTTGGTAACGGAAACATTTGGGCAAACAAGCAGTCGATTTATCATATAGTAAATGACACCGCCGCCCATGTACTTTTGCAATATCAGAAGTCATAGGGATGTTTGCCATTAAATGGAATACTCTTTTCGTGGCGTCGCCAGGTCGCTCAAGAAATATTTTGATGGTCACTGATTCCACAATTGATGTTTTTTGTGCCTGGTTGAAAACTTTGTCAAAACGTGCTTGAATGGTCTTGCATTTATCATTGTTTGGATGCTATTTAGAATTAATCCTCGATGTGCATTGATGGCGAAAGCAGGAAAGGGTCCGAATATTTCATAGCTCGAATCTTAGCGACCTTGTCAGTCTGTAAGGGCATTTTAACTAGAACGAAATAACACTGAGCATCATCATCACCATCGTCAGTCCCAGTGCAGGGAAAAGGCCTATCCACATCGTGGAGAGATTAGGCCGTAACCGACCAGGCCAGTCCAATGTAGATTGGTGGATATTAACGGCTTTCATTTATAAAAATCAAAATCAAAACAAATCAAAATTCTTTATTCAAATTAGGCTTACAAAAAGCACTTATGAACGTCAAAAATATAAAAAATAATAAAAAACAATTAAAAATACTAAACTAAAAATATGAATTTTGATGCTTTGAAAAAAAGCGCTTCAGTGGATTGGCCTGTTGAGAAAGAAGCACCCAAGAAAACTCAACAGTGTAGCCTTTTTTAAAAACAATTACTTAATGTAACAATATATCATAAACACTGAAATAGCTGAGCAATTTAAGACCAAGGATTTTTATCACATAAATATTCGTCAATAGTGTAGTACCCTTTTTTAGAAAGGTGGTTTTTTATTCTAGCTTTAAACATGTGTAAAGGTAACTCGACAATATTTGCGGTACCTTATTGAAAAACTTTATACATCTTCCTATAAAAGATTTACCTACTTTATGTAGTCTCAAGTCCGGAACAGCAAGTTTGTTTCTATTCCTAGTATTAAAATTGTGTGAGTCACAATTTTTTTTAAAGGTATGATAGTATTTACGGACGTAAATTAAATTTTCATAAATATATTGTGATGCTACAGTCATTATATTTATTTCTTTAAAAAGTTCCTTAAGAGAGTCACGGGGTCTAAGGTTGTAGATAAAACGAATAGCTCTTTTTTGTAGTACAAATATTGTATTAATGTCGGCAGCTGAACCCCACAACAGTAGACCATATGACATGACACTATGAAAATAACTGAAATAAACCAATCTTGCTGTTTCTACATCTGTCAAAGCCTTATCTTCCTAACAGCATAAGCTGCCGAGCTAAGTCTACCAGCCAGTGATTCAATGTGAGGCCCCCATTGTAACTTTGAATCTAAAGTTATACCAAGAAATGCAGTGGAGTTTACAAGTTCCACTTGATCATTATTCAGAGTTATGTTGGTCTCGACCTGCCTTACATTGGGCATAGTGAATTTTATACATTTAGTTTTTTTTGCATTAAGTAAAAGATTATTAGCAGTAAACCAATGCATTACTTGAGACAGAGCTCTATTTACATCGTCAAAAGTCGCCTTACGTCTGTTAACATTAAAAATCAATGACGTATCATCAGCAAATAGAACTATATCCGAAAGACTTTTACAATAGTAAGGAGGTCATTTATATATATTAGAAATAATAGAGGGCCTAAAATTGAACCCTGGGGTACTCCCATGCGCAAAAGGGCACCATGCGACTTTGTGCCATTAATACAGACTTTTGATTAACGGCTTTCATTTATAAACGTGTATGTTAATAATATCCACTGACATTCATACAGCGCCATCTAGCTATGCTTAAAGCCTGTATTATGGGTACTAAACAACGGATAAACATACTTATATATATAGTTCTTGAAATACATGCATATTATACATAGAAAATACCCCGACCATTACAAACAGACATGTTTGTACTGCGCGGGGATCGAGCCCGGAACCCCTCGGTGTAGCAGCCGACGTCGCAAACACTACACTAAATAGATCGTCAAAAAATTTAAGAAATTTCAAATTATGCCTTCATGTATGATGAAATGTGGTAGAGGAACGATTCCGGATAAATCATGGCTTGTCGCTTAGCTTCTATATCGGCCTATATGGGGAGGTATGACAATAACATAACACTGAGCATTTGGCTCAAATGCTGCGAAGTCAATTGTAATATAATACCCATCCTTCCCGTATCCAGTAACTCAGCATTTGTGGAACATATTACCCGACCCACTTTCAAGTCTACGCTCCATTTAATCCCGAAACACTTATGAAATTGATTTCGCGAGCCATTCCCCAAGGAATGTCGATTTGCCTCCAGAACAGGAACAGTTGTAGATGAAATGACTTCCCTGAGGCCGCTTCGTTTTGCAGTTTGATCCTTATTTTTTAAGATAAATTTATCTTTACTTTTTAAATTGGATTCCTCTTTTTGTAGGCCGTTGTTAGAATGGAAACACTCGGAATGCGCCTCGATAAATGCGAACTGAAGTGCGTCTGGTCTTTTGAAATGGATACAAGTGAGAATTGGATTTCCAGATAATTAATTAAGGCACATTTCCTTTGAGAGTGTTTGTATTTAGCTTTTATTTTTCGTAGGTATAGGTAGGGTTTTCATTAGACGCTTCTTATCTTTAATTTAAATCAAACAGAGAATGTACGAGATTTCACCAATATCTTCATGAAAAGTAAGTCACAAAACATTCTGTCCAATATTGCACAAAGCTTAAATTAGTGACTAAGTACCGAGTTTCTTGCCGGCTCTTCTCGAAGATCCTACTTTTCTGAACACTTGGTAGTCGTAAAAAATAAACTATAAAAATAAACAATAATTGATGTAACAAAAGTATTTTTAAAAAAAATCTTGAAGATATTTTGAGTTTTCTAAACCGTTGGTGATCCTATGAATCTCTTCGCAGGCGTGCGCAGGTTGTTTTCCGTCACCGTAAAAGCGTCGGATAACGTACACATAATTTCGGAAATTCGAAATCACATTGGTACGTGGCAGGATTTGAACCTGCGCTCTCCCGGTCGGAAGGCAACAGTCACACTATTTTGTTTGAACCACTGACGCTTTTACATAAAAATGGTAAACGACTTCCTACACAAAGAAACAGCTAATATAAGCAAATTGATGTGTTATTCGCATCGAAACAAAGCTAAATCGAGCAGGAATCGAGTTTCGCCAGCACATCGATATTCCACTCGGTGCATGCGATTATCTCGGGCTAGATATACCACTTGTTATTCGCTGCGCGCGCGCACGTGACTGGCCTAGTGTTGTGGATATGCCTTGTATATTTATTTAAATAAGTACCATGTATTATGATTTGAATGAGTAATGATTTTTATTTTCAATATTAAAATGTAGACAATAGAAATAAACGTCACGCTCTTGATGGCGGCAATTAAGTTCTATAGGATGGTCGTTAACCCTGAATTAGAAAATGAGAAAATAGATCCCACATCATTTGAACCTTCTTCCTTGGGCATACAGGCGAACACCAATGAAAATGAAAGTGTTATATCCGATTAATCAGAAATATTTGGCCTGTGGTTGGTAACAGCCCAATATCTTCATAGCCCCGCTACAATATGGCTTTCCCACGCCTTGGTCCTGCATGTCCTGAATTTTCTAATTATATGTTACTCTCGTGCCCCTCGCTGGGGACACATAATGAGCTGAGGATAATGCATTTCAAAAGAACTATATAGATAAACGTGTATCCGTTGTTCAAACAGCCTGGAATATCCAGGCTAGATTTTTTTTTATCCAATTAACGCTGTGTAAATCCTGGTGAATATTTATTTATCTAATTTTGAGTCCCACAGGGTAGTATCTGGGTCCTATCCTCTTTATCGCTTATATAAACGATATTCATAGGCTTAAAATTCCCCATGCTGAAATTTATTTGTTATGCGATGACACGGCTGTCCTTTTTCGGGGCACGAACTGGAGTGCTGCTCAATCTAATGCCGAAGCTGGGATGAAGTTGATCTATGAGTGGTTAAAGCAAAACCTGCTGACCTCAAACACGAAAAAACTCATTACATGACAATTGTGTCTGCATAAAACTGCTGCTTATAACCCATCCAACTTTAATTACAATTGCATAATTGCGCTGGTGACTCATTATGTAACTGCGTCTTTCTTCAACGCAAAGAAAGTGTCGGATAATAATGATAGATGATATGTTAACCTTCAACTTGCATATCCATACACTGACTTAACGATTGAGGAAAGTTATGAGAATAATGCGAATTTTAAGAAACTGTGCCTAAAAGATGTTTAAAAACATTCTACTTTGCTGTCTTTCAATCGATTATTGCATATGGCATAGGGGTAATGGTATGGGTTGAGGTGGTTCTGCAAAACCCTGATGGTTGAACTTGAAAGGGTGCAGCGCGCAGTTCCTGGTAATGTTAAGAAAGCCTTTCATAAATCCCACCAATGTAATCCATTAGAATTTGGTTTCCCAAGATACAGGCTTTGCTTAGTTTGGGAACCCCTTGAAATTACGTGATTTTGATAATTTTAACACTTGTAAACTTATTACAGACATATAGATATTGTAAAAAGTATAAAGACGTAATTTTTTTTTTCAGTCGAAACATCACTATTGAGTTTTATGCTTCAACCAACGCGGCACGTGACTAACCCACAAACAAGCTCGGTTTCAAAATACATCATACTATTATGGTGTTTCTATGAAAAGTACAATAAAAACGTTTGTGCTACCTCACTACGAAAGCTTATAAATTTTTTGAATTGAATAAGCCCACCAGCTCGACGACAATGGTTAAGGTAGCAGATAGCAAATGATATTTTTATATGAAAATCTACTAGACGGTCAAGGCGCTTACCAGATGGTAAGTGGTACGCCTGACCATGACAGAGTGGCATTGCAGGAGATCAACAACTGATAGACAGTTATTATCCTCCATCAATACGCCCAACACCAGAGACGACAGATGTTAGGTCTCTTACACCCGTTAATTTTACTGGCTACAGTTGTAAATGGTTGTCGACCTTATCGATAGTTACTCGAAATTGTGGAATCAGTTGCTGCCGGAGATATTTCCTGAGCGATACGATCTGGCGATCTTAAAAAAAAGAGCGTATTCCCTGTTGCAAGACCGGCAACGCATTTCAGTGTCCTCTGGATTGCAAATGTACATGGGCGGCGGTGTCATTTACCATCAGATGATCGTTTGCTCGTTTGCCTGCTATAGCATAAAAAAAACATCTTTAACTGCCAGCCACTCAGTAATAGCAAACAGGGCCGGATCTAGGGGGGGCAGACGGGGCACGTGCCCCGGGCGGCACGGTTCAGGGGGCGGCAAACCGACTAATGGATCACTCATCATTTACCTTACTGGCCCACGGAATAAATAATAGTACAAGTGCCGATATTTCATGGCCAAATTCGACCGATACCCGGAGCGCGGAATAAGGCATGTTACTCAACCATTACATTTTTTTTGCATAGTTCTAAATAGGCGCCCGCAGGAATCGCAGATCACGGTCAGCAGGCGCAGGCAGCCGCTCTGAGGAATGACGCTATATACGAAAACTCTCTCTCGATCTCTATCCAGGGCAGCAGTGTATTATTTCAAAGTTACCTAGTTGTTTCTCATGTTAATTGATGCCAACTTAGCTGCTTATAGCTATATCATTTTTATGATGGACAGCTACAATTGAAAAAAAAATTAAGATAAACATTTTAGCACCTTTTCATTGCATCAAGCGACCACGTTTTTAAAGAGAATATATAAAATAAATTGGAAATAAAACGCCTTTTTCATCCAGTGTGACTTCGAAAAAGCTGACTATTTTATTATAGAACTTGATTTATTAATATTGATTAAAATCAATACCAATAATTGATAAATTGTAACTTTTTCACGACTTTGCTTTTATTGCCGAGATTAGGATGGCTCTGAAACAGCTTAAGTGTTATAAGAGCCTCCGCGACGACGGATTTACCGCAGAGCTTTTGAAAGTAGGGGGCACGCCAGTGCATAAGACCCTTCAGAAGCTCTTTCATTCCGGAATCGGTGATGGCGCGACGCCAAAGAGGAGCAATGACGTGGTGGTGTTCTTCTTCAAGAAAGGCGATTAAACTTTTTCCCTCTCTATTCAATCTATCGCAGTCCACTGTTGGACATTGGTCTCCCCCATTTTACGCCAGATATTCTCCGGTCCTCCGTTTTTATCATCCAGCCTCCACCAGCGACTTTTCGCAAGTCGTCGGTCCAACGGGCCGGAGGGCATCCTACGCTACGCTTGCCAAGCCGCGAACTCCGCTCCAGAACTTGTCTGCTCCAACAGCCATCGGTTCTGCGACATACGAGTACGTTACCCACTGCCACTTCACTTTGCTAATCTGGCGAACTATGTCGGTAATTTTAGTTCTCTTGCGGATAACATCATTTCTGATTTTATCTATAAGAGTCTCCCAGCATAGCACGCTCCATCGCCCGTTGAGTAACTTTAAATTTGTGAACCAATCCCGTAGTCAGTGTCCATGTCTCATCTGCGTATGTTGGTATGGGTAGGACGTATTTCTCAATGACTTTTGTCTTTAAGCGTTGCGGAATCGTCGACGTGAAGATCTGATGTAACTTGCCTAATGCCGCCCAGCCTAAGTGAATCCTCCTACTAGCTTTCCTGTCTAAATTGTGCCGGTCAAGTTTTGGCCCAAGTAAACGTATTCTTGGACAATCTCGAGAAGGACGCCACCGACGTATACTGGTTGTGACAACTCTGTATAAACGTTTATCAGAAACGCTATGGGTCTATAATTCTTCAAGAGAGTTTTATCAACATTCTTGAAAAATAAGACGACGCTTCTGGATCACGCCTCCAGTGAAGTTCCCTGGTGGATGACGGCATTAAAAGAGCTCATAAGGATGGGTTTTCCACCGGTGTTTAGGAGTTCTGTCGTAATACCGTCATTCCCCGGGGCCCTTCCACTTCTCAGTTGCTCCAGTTCTGCACTAATTTCGCTGACGTCAACATCCGGGATATCCTACGTACAATGGTGCCTTAGCGGGGCACGTAGATCTTCGCTGTCTTCGGTCTGTGGCTGATGAGCGCTCGATGAATACAGTCGTCCATAGAATTTTCTCAACTTCTTCCAGGATCTGTTGGCGTAATGTGAGTAGTTGGCCATCTGCTAACCTTTACCAGAAAGCTCCTCCCAAGTGGAGTTTTGGAAAACTTTGGGCCCCCTGTTCTCCTCAATAAGGTCCATAATTAACCTTGTATTGAAACAGTAGAAGTCCCTGCGAACGAGTTTTCGTATCCGCTTGGAGAGAGCCTAATATTCCGACTATGATAAGTCAAAGTCAAAATTCATTTATTTAAATTAGGCTTACAAAAAGCACTTATGAACGTCAAAAAATATACAAAATACAATAAAAAACATTTAAAATACTAAAGTCAAAATATTTTTCGATGAATTAGAATTTCGATGCTTGAAAAAAAGCGCTTCAATGGTTTGGCCTGTTGAGAAAGAAACACCCAAGAAAACTCAACAGTGCAGCCTTTTTTTGGACAATTACTTAATGTTAAAATATATTATAAACACTGCTGATAGCTGAGCAGTTTAAGACCACGGATATTTATCACATAAATATTCTTCTTTAGTGCCCTTTTTTAATAACTCTACATTATAAATTTTGCGGTACCTCTTTGAACAACCTTATACATCTTCCTATAAAATATTTACCTATTTTATGTAGGCTCAAGTAGTAAGTTTGTTTTTATTGCCAGTATTAAAATTGTGTTATTCTGTTCCTTAAGAGAGTCACGTGGTCTTAGGTTAAAGATAATATAGCTCTTTTTTGTAGCACAAATATTGTACATTGATAATGTCGGCAGCCGAATCCCACAACAGTAGACCATACGACATTACACTATGAAAATAACTAAAATAAACCAATCTTGCCGTTTTTACATCTGTTAAGAGTTATCTTAGATATTAAAACCTTATTGAAGAATTAACGACCATTACGCTATTGTGTCACATCTTCAAGTTATTCTCCAGAGTCATCATGATCCGTCTCGCGCATAGTTTTGACGACATCCAGCCCTCCGAACAAGCCGGGATCCTCAAAGGCTTCAGCACCATAGACTACATATCACATACGCTGCGGCAGGTTATACAGAAGACCGGAGAGTATAACCGACCATTATGTTTGGCGTTTGTGGACTATGAGAAAGCCTTCGATTCGATCGAGACTTGGGCTGTGTTTCATTCCCTCCAACGGTGCCTGACTTGACTACTGCTATATCGAATTGTTGAGATGTTTGTACGAGTGCGCTACTTTGTCAGGCCGAGTACATGAAGAGCTTACACAATCATTGGCACTGAGGAGTAAGACAAGGGGATGTAGTTCATGTAATATCTCTGAAACTGATCACAACTGCGTAAAAAGTTGCAGCTTTGTCCAAATGTCAATCAATTAGAAGACTTATTATATAAATTAGTGAAATAATATAGATGATAAAGGTAAAAATAAAAATAGTGGGCGGGGGCGGCATTTCTCAATTTTTGCCCCACCCAAAAAAAATTGAAGATCCGGCGCTGATAGCAAATTCAAAAGTCAACCATTTGACGGCCATTTGGTGTGGCGGTTGAGACGTCGACTGCAACACCAGGGGTTCCGGTTCGATCTCCGGGCAGTACAACAATGTATAATAGTATGTATTACAACAAAAAAAGTAAGTTTATTACCCATAATACAGGCATCACGCTTAACTTGGGGCTAGATGGCGCTGTGTGAAGGTATGTGGATATTTATCATTTATTTATTCATTTTAACAAATAATGTATAAATCTTTTTTTTCTAAAAGACTAAGTACTGAGGTTGCTCGCACATAGTCTTAACAGCATAGCATATATACATATAATAATATAAACTTAGCTTGCCCTTTGTCTACAGCCACATAAGTATTACCATGATCTAACATGATATTTTTCGTTGTCCAAAGAGAAAGCGTTATCGCGCAAAGCACGCCATGTTACCAAACTACAATAACCGATTTGGCATATACACTGGGTTAGCAATAAACCGTACATAGGGAGCTCCAACCGCGAAAGTTGGGGGAAGCCTGTATTACACATTATGATACGCTATACATTATAGCAGGCTTTAAAGCAAAATCTAACCACCGCAGTATCAGATACCGTCCTGTAAAATTGGAGTGTTTTGCACTTCTGTGTTTCAGCAGGCTTAGCTGGTAAAATTACCGGTTAAGACCTAATAATCTTTGCTTTAGCATATTTCAAATCAAAATCTAGGTAAGTACCACCGCAGTGCCAGATAACGTCCTGTAAAATAGGAGTGTTTTGCACTTCTGTTTTTCTGCAGGTACTGAAGCTAGTAACATTACCGGATAAGACCTAATAATCTTTCATCTCGGGTGATGGTCGCTGGGCAGTGTTGACAGAGAATAGTGTTTACCTACTATTACTAATTTCATTCAACACTACATCTGTCATGGTCAGGCAAATCACTTACCACTAAGTACGTGAACTGACCGTCCCATCAACTTTGTTTTTAGCAATCTGTGTGACATGCTTTAGATTATAACTACCAAATCTGTAATATGGGCACTAAACGTCTCAAACAACATTTATATACTTATATTTTTGTAAATACATACATAAAAACTAGTATTACCCAGACCAATACAAGAGCTAATATGTGTACTGCCCGAAGATCGAATCCAGAAGCATAGATGTAGTAGCCGACGTATCAAACATTATACCAAACGGGTTGTCGATTAGTTAAATAAATAGGGATACATTCTTGAAAAGTTGCTTAAATAGCATTGCGTTATCTTCAACTAGCTTCCGTGTGATGGACGCCAGGCGTGACACACAGACAACAACAACAAAAAGGCGTGGCTGCAATAAAACTAACTACATCGTAAAACGCACTCGATCCATTCCTATCTTTGTTTAGATGAAGCTAAGAGTTTGCTCCCAGCTATTCAAACTGTAGAGGTCTATTACAAAATCAGATATCTATACTAATATATAAAGCTGAGAGTTTGTTTGTTTGAACGCGCTAATTCAGGAACTACTAGTTCGATTAGAAAATTCTTTCAGTGTTAGATAGCTTATTTATCGAGGAAGGCTATAGGCTATATATCATCACGCTATGAGTAATGAGAAGCGGAGCAGCAATGAAGAATGTTTCAAAATCGGGGGTATTTTTTCATACTTGGAGCTTCCGCTGCGGACGCTGCGTAACGGTTAAAGTTACACAAAAGTCATGTATGAGAGTATTGTTCTCCTTTTAAAGTCTACAAAAAAGTCCGCGACAGCATATGTCTATCTTTTAAGGTTAGCTCAACTATAACATATTTTTGCTAAAAAAATTGTTATTGACCCCGAAACCTTTAAAGTTGGAGGAGGGGAAATCCTATGTATAGTGATAAATGAAAGTACCGTGTTAACCCGAATTTATGCGAGCGAAGCCGCGGGCAAAAGCTAGTCCTATATAAAACGGATTATATCGTGCTTTGGATGCAGTGCTCGCCAATGAGCGTAGGATTAGATAAACAATTAACCAGAGCACCACATACATGAAAATATATCACCAAAAAATGACCCGATCCGCTTACACATGCGTTACTTATTAATATATTATTACATATAATTATTAATAAAAATTTGACCTTAACACCACAATAAAGGGTACAAAATCAAAATCACGAGCATACTACTATGTCACTATGACATGTTACAAGCGAGAGATTACGAATGAATATTTAGAAAATTTGGTAATTACACCCCTGAGGGATGAAAAATAATGCTTCTTGACGCGAATCCGCAAGTAAAACATACCATAAAACAAAACGAATGAGGGATGATGTACTATGAAATGCACTTATGAGTCACAATATACAATAGATAGATAGCAATATTTTGCAAGTCGTCGGTTCACCGGACCGGGTGTCCAACGCTAGCCAGGACGTGGTACCCACTCCTGAACTTTTCTGCTCCAACGACTATCGATTTGAAATGGGGGACCTATTCGCCCATTTTTCTCTACAGATTTGAAACCATAGGCGATCTCTTGTCATCAACAGCACTCAATTTGACCAAAATATAAATTATTTCATCCAACCCGCACTGGGCCCGCACGGACGACTAAGGCCTAAACACCCTATACGGTAGGCTCGTGCCCTCGGTGGGGACGTTTCATGAGATGATGACTGTTTTTCGACTGCTGTCACTCGACTCACTTTGCATACCCTACACATAATCTCTGTGGCCTGTGCACGCCACTGATAGCAGAAAACTGCCATGGGTTGAAGAAAGAGAGGAAAAAGGAAATTTAAGAATGACGCTAACGGGTTTCTGGGACTCTTCCATAGTTTTCTTAGTGTCCAAACCACTTCAAGATGAACACCATTGAGAGCTATTTGTCCACGAGTGGACGCAATACCCTAAGCAGTTACCCAACCGGGCATGTAACCCAGTACCTCATCCGCGTAAACGATTGCGCCACAAAGGTCGGCAAATGTTTACCGACATCGATTGTTATTCGAAATAGAAGCAGGTTTCATAACGACTGTTACTATAAGACATTGGCCAATCGGAGAACCAACATTCGTCGAGGGACATTGCTTCTTTCCTTTTTTTATCCACTGACATTCACACAGCGCCATCTAGCCCCGAACTAAGCATTAGCCTGTAATATGGATACTAAATAATACAATACGGATAAACATACTTATATACCAACTTTTTAGCCAATACATATGATACATAGAAAACACCCAGACCAATACGGACATTTCTGGAGTGGAGACCGGGTCTTGGCAAGCGTAGTGTAGGACGCCCTCCAGCCCGTTGGACCGATGACTTGCGAAAGGTCGCTGGTGGAAGCTGGATAAGAAAAGTGGAGGACCAGGATATCTAACACAAAATGGGAGAGACCTATGTTCAGCAGTGTACTGCGATAGGTCGAAGCGAGAGGCAAACGAGCAGACAGCTCACCTAATGTCAAGTTATAGTAGCTTGTCTAAATCTAGTCTACCGTAAAAATGTCGATTTCTTTAAATATTTTCCGAAATAAATCACCTGTTCTAAGGCTCTCCCACACTTATGTGCTAATATAATGTGTGAATATTCATATTTTCGTATGAATAATAAAAACCATTTAACGTTAACAGCGTAGAGAGTTGCAACACATTTTATGATAAATGCTCGACGCTGATTGTATTTGGCAATAACGTTTTTTAATGTTTGACCCAAAAGAAATGTGCGGAAATGATTCCGAATGGCCACGGAAGATTTATCGGATGATTATTGTGATTTATAGCAATTTTTAACGAGTGGTTATTTCAGTGTGTATGAAAAGTGGGTCGGATACAGAATTAACGGACGAAAAATCTATACATATACTTAGAAGTGGAGTGTGTGTTTGTAATATTAAAATAACAATTTCTTATTATATGCAAAGGAATATATGAAATCTAGAGCGTCGGTGGCTCAGTGGTGTGGACTGTCGCCTTCCTACCGGGAGGGCTGAGGTTCAAATCCCGACACGTACCAATGTATTTTCGAATTTCGAAAAATATATGTACGTTATCCGACGCTCTTACGGTGAAGGAAAACATCGTGAGGAAACCTTCATGCACGCCTGCGAAGAGATTCGAAGGTTGTGTGTGAAGTCGTCCAATCCGCACTGGGCCCGCGTGGACGACTAAGGCCTAATCACCCTATACGGGTAGGCTCGTGCCCCTCGGTGGGGACGTTTAATGAGCTGATGATGATGATGATGATATGAAATCTAATTTTATTTTAGAAAAAAAACTTATTATAGGATAATAAAGTAATGTTGTACATATACTGAATTGCACTATCTTAAAATCATTACTTTTAAGAGTTTTAAGACATCATTTTTTAATGATTTAATCGTAAGAGATCTAAAGTTACCGACATAGCCCCCGATCAGCAATTGAAGTGGCAGTGGCCTGGTCACGTATGTCGCAGAACCGATGGCCGTTGGAGCAGACGAGTTCTGGAGTGGAGACCGCATCTCGGCAAGTGTAGCGTAGGACGCCCTCCGCCCGATGGACCGACGACTTGCGAAAGTCGCTGTGGAGCTGGATGAGGAAAGCGGAGACCGGGATATCTGGCGCAAAATGGGGGAGACCTATGTCCAGCAGTAGACTGCGATAGATTGAATAGGAAGGCATCACTTAAAACCTCTACACTATATATGCTATGGCTATAACTGGACGTCCAAATTTCCTTATTTTGAACTCTGCCATGCTGGAACATCATTAAATGTGCATTGCCCTTTACAAAATTGAACAACAGTTTTGCGTGGGTGATAAGTAACCATGTATGTATAGTCTATTGTTGACGACGTTTCGCTTCCGTATCTTATTCTCTATATATACGAGTATGTTATCAGTATGGGGCATACAGTGTCACAAGGAAATTACAATTTGAAAATATATGACTTCATCGTCT
Source organism: Leucinodes orbonalis (assembly GCA_019425675.1). NCBI lineage: Eukaryota > Metazoa > Arthropoda > Insecta > Lepidoptera > Crambidae > Leucinodes > Leucinodes orbonalis. The sequence goes on along the minus strand of PQWD01004909.1, from coordinate 76,860 downwards.
TTTACATCTTTTTTTTTGTAAAATCATTTATATTATACATAGAAAACACCCAGACCATTACAAACAGACATTTTCATGCACAGAAATGTTTGTACTGCCCAGGGATGAAACCCGGAACCCTCGGTGTTCCAGCCGACGTCTCAACCACAACACCAAATGGCTTGTCATTATATATTGTTGGTAAATGGTGTCTTAAATGATAAAGAATTCAAGGTCACAAAATGTGTCTCATCCAAATGTTGGTGATGCATGTGTTATGTCACTGGCAGCCTTGAGAACCAAACTTTCTTATAAAGCTTACGTCTAAAAGTGTGTTCATTATTTTTTTTTTTTAGCAAGAGAAATATAGAAGATCGTCGGTGGCTCATTGGTGTATACTCGATGTGGAGGGTGCAGGTTCAAATCCCGCCACGTCCCAATGTTTGTACGGACTTCTACCTTAGTTTAGTATAACTTTTAAAAATTTTGGAAATAATTATTTAGTAAAATATGTCTAATGTTTTCTAGGCCCCGTTCTCTAAGTACATTGGACCTCTAATATTTTTGCATTGTAAATTCAAGTATTTGTTTCTAAGTTGCATGTAGGTACTTTTATTTTTGATTGTGTAAGTATAAACTTAATAAAAAAAAACATATAAACAAAAAAAAAACTTTTTACTGTATAAACATTCACGCTGTGTACACTTGTTTTGGATTACTGTCTAGTCTTAATACCTAGCCTATATTGTTTTAAGATTTTTTGACTGTGATCTGTATGTGTACCAATTCGTTATCATCTCATTAAACGTCCCCTCGGGAGCCTGCCCGTAAAGGATGTTTAGGCCTTAGTCGTCCACGCGGGCCCAGTGCGGTTTGGACGACTTCACGCACAACCTTTGAATCTTTTCGCAGGCGTGCGTAGGTGTACGATGTTTTCCTTCACCGTAAGAGCGTCGGATAACGTACATATAATTTCGAAAATTAGATATACTTAGCGGGATTTAAACCTCAGCCCTCCGGTCAGGAGGGCAACAGTCCACACCATAGAGCCAGCGACGCTCTCAATACCACTATGAATAAATTATAATTGTATGAATAAATAACTCTAAAAAATGCTAAGCTTCTAACAGAAAACAATCATAATTTTAAATTCATCTGAACATCATTAAATTACCCATTCAAATATTAAACTAAGAATATGAAAACTCTGGTAAGTTCACTTCGTGAAAACCAGTCTAGCCTATATGTGAGGCAATTTCTCTTTTATCTACCTAAAACATTTTAAAAGTGGTCCGGCCATAACGCGATTAGCTAGGCTTTTAAGGAATAGCCTTCTATGGTTCCAACTACCAAGATCTCCCATTTACTTAGCAAAACCTGTCGTATATCTACTATTAATGAGACGTCATCTCCATTTAAAAGAACATCTGATAGTGAGGTGTAGCAAAATCTGTGTTACAACATATTTTTTAGACTCGTCCATTTAGAAAACCAACTGTCGACCAACATGGCTATTGCATCCGCCGTTTAAAATATAAGACCAAGTACCGACTAGTTTTTACTTAGCTAAACCTAGGTCCTGCTAAACAACCTAGAAAATAGATGCGATTCTATGAACCTTCATGGTAAATGCCAACTCTCTAGACCTCTTCAACGAGTCAGCGACAGTACGTATCCATTGCTGTTTTTGATGTTACCAAAGATTAGTTTGATACTAAACAAGCAATGGAAAGTGCATAATACGTAAGAATTGTAAATGAAGACAGAAAGTGGTACTACATAGATACAGGTCAACCTAGTCGATCTTTTTGCCTTCACTTTAGTTGCTAAGCGAACGGTGCGAACGTGTGTGTGAGTGCACTGCCCGACTAGGGGATGTGATTTAATGTTTTGTTCAGTGTTCATCGATATCGATGGGCACTGAAGCTTGTTAAATTATATGAGACATAACATCTTTCCTAACAATAACCTAACCTCCATGTTGCTATGCCTGTAAAGGTCCATATGATGTTTAGATAGTATATTATGTAAATTGTTTATGTAACATCTATGTCATCTGGAATGCAATAAATAAATAAATAAATAACATCGGGTTTCGGGCGCCATGCAGAGTTGATGGAGAACAATGGTGTAAAAAAGTATGGATTCGAGATATGCTCACAAAACAATCGAAAAAAGTATTCCGAATGCAGTGACAGCACACATACACATATTTCGAATTTCGAACACATTTTCTTTAAGAGTACAAACTGTACTCTCTTCGGTGGTTCGTTTTTGAGGCACGGATGACGTACCTACCTTTATATTGACAGAATATCATTGATAGAGAATAATATTTTGTCTATCAGTTGTTGATCTCCATCAAAGTCGCCTTATGGTCAGGCGTATCACTTCTCATCAAGCAAGTGTTCCAAAGGTGAATGCGCCCATTGCACTTATCATCATAATCATGGGCCTTTAAAATGCCTCTGTAGGGCACAGGCTTTCTCGCACATCACATTTCTGCACCTAGAATTGCACTTTGTTGCTTACTTATTCCGAAATCTGATTCAAATGAACCGTATACACAGTACTTGAAATGATTATATATTGGATAAATGTAAAATTAATAATTAGACTAACCATAGAATTTTAATTTTTCTTTGTTTATTTATTTCTTATATTCGAAATTGTTAAGAATAAATAAATAAATAAATACTCCACTGACATTCACACAGCGCCATCTAGCCCCAAGTTAAGCGTGAAGCCTGTATTATGGGTACTAAACAACGGATAAATATACTTATATACATTTTTTTTTGTAAATACATACATATTATACATAGAAAACACCCAGACTATACAAACGACATGTTCATGCACACAAATGTTTGTACTGCCGGGATCGAACCCGGAACCCTTGGTATTGCAGTCGACCTCTCAACGGCGACACCAAATGGTCTCAAGACAAGAATGTAGTAAGGCAATTAATTTTAAAACAAAGCTACGCCATTACAGCAAGTAACAGTAGGTACGTAAATCATTTACGTCTCAGATGTTGGTATATCTAAAAAATATATTTAAATTATATCGTACGTATAATGAATGGCGATTAACGATTACTTACCAAGGACCACACGCATATCAAATTGACCCGAACACATTTATATTACGAATTCGATCATATCATAAAACTATCGCTCATCTAAGGGAATTTATATTCACAATCAAATCATAGCCTATAACATAAAATAAGCTACGCTAATAGAATTCCAATGGCTGACCTTTTATAAATAATCGGGCAATCTCAATACCGAATCATTGATTGAATCGATACCTGCCTTATTAGAATTTTCGTGAAAACATTACGAAATTGTTTCACAACACTACTAATGTTGTGGAAGTGTTACGCACACAGCGATACAGCGTTTAGTTATTGCACTACAATATACTACTGCATTTGAAGTAGAAACTAAACACGCGATCTTGAGCTCTACACCATTGTAATAAGGTATCTAGGTTACACTGTAAAGTTTTTCAACGTATTATCTAATTGTGTCTACGTCCGTGAGCAAAGTCATCGACCCGTATCTCAGGAACCTACCCCAATGTGAAAAATATGAGTATTTCCAAGTGCGACATTAGTGTTGTAATTTTAGCTACCATTTTGTTTTGTTTCCCGCTCTTTTCGTATGGGGGCGGGGTGGTGACATAACATGGAGTTCCGTAGCAGCTGTTGAAAACGACATAAATCATATGAATTTTGTGAAAAAGAACTGAATTTCTTGAAATAAAGTTTCAATGACATGAATAGATTCGTAGATTTGTCACATAATTAATTTTTCTAGGGTTAGACACATGCAAATGNTGCATCCGCCGTTTAAAATATAAGACCAAGTACGACTAGTTTTTACTTAGCTACACCTAGGTCCTGCTAAACAACCTAGAAAATAGATGCGATTCTATGAACCTTCATGGTAAATGCCAACTCTCTAGACCTCTTCAACGAGTCAGCGACAGTACGTATCCATTGCTGTTTTTGATGGTTACCAAAGATTTCAGTTTGATACTAAACAAGCAATGGAAAGTGCATAATACGTAAGAATTGTAAATGAAGACAGAAGTGGTACTACATAGATACAGGTCAACCTAGTCGATCTTTTTGCCTTCACTTTAGTTGCTAAGCGAACGTGCGAACGTGTGTGTGAGTGCACTGCCCGACTAGGGATGTGATTTAATGTTTTGTTCAGTGTTCATCGATATCGATGGGCACTGAAGCTTGTTAAATTATATGAGACCTAACATCTTTCCTAACAATAACCTAACATCGGGTTTCGGGCGCCATGCAGCGTTGATGGAGAACAATGGTGTAAAAAAGTATGGATTCGTGATATGCTCACAAAACAATCGAAAAAGTATTCGAATGCAGTACAGCACATATTTCGAATTTCGAACACATTTACTTTAAGAGTACAAACTGTACTCTCTTCGGTGGTTCGTTTTTGAGGCACGGATGGCGTATCTACCTTTATATACAGAATATCATTGATAGAGAATAATATTTTGTCTATCAGTTGTTGATCTCCATCAAAGTCGCCTTATGGTCAGGCGTATCACTTCTCATCAAGCAAGTGTTCCAAAGGTGAATGCGCCCATTGCACTTATCATCATAATCATGGGCCTTAAAATGCCTCTGTAGGGCACAGGCTTTCTCGCACATCACATTTCTGCACCTAGAATTGCACTTTGTTGCTTACTTATTCCGAAATCTGATTCAAATGAACCGTATACACAGTACTTGAAATAATTATATATTGGATAAATGTAAAATTAATAAATTAACTAACCATAGAATTTTAATTTTTTTGTTTATTTATTTTTATATTCGAAATTGTAAAGAATGTAGTAAGACAATTAATTTTAAATCAAAGACACATCACGTACTACGTACGTATTACGTAGGTACGTAAATCATTTACATCTCAGATGTTGGTATATCATCGTATCGATATGGTAAGTAATCGTTAATGACGATTAACGATTACTTACCAAGGACCACACGCATATCATATTGACCCGAACACATTTATATTACGAGTTCGATCATATCATAAAACTATCGCTCATCTAAGGGAATTTATATTCACAATCAAATCATAGCCTATAACATAAAATAAGCTACGCTAATAGAATTCCAATGGCTGACCTTTTATAAATAATCGGGCAATCTCAATACCGAATCATTGATTGAATCGATACCTGCCTTATTAGAATTTTCGTGAAAACATTACGAAATTGTTTCACAACACTACTAATGTTGTGGAAGTGTTACGCACACAGCGATACAGCGTTTAGTTATTGCACTACAATATACTACTGCATTTGAAGTAGAAACTAAACACGCGATCTTGAGCTCTACACCATTGTAATAAGGTATCTAGGTTACACTGTAAAGTTTTTCAACGTATTATCTAATTGTGTCTACGTCCGTGAGCAAAGTCATCGACCCGTATCTCAGGAACCTACCCCAATGTAAAAATATGAGTATTTCCAAGTGCGACATTAGTGTTAATTTAGCTACCATTTTGTTTTGTTTCCCGCTCTTTTCGTATGGGGCCGGGGTGGTGACATAACATGGAGTTCCGTAGCAGCTGTTGAAAACGACATAAATCATATGAATTTTGTGAAAAAGAACTGAATTTCTTGAAATAAAGTTTCAATGACATGAATAGATTCGTAGATTTGTCACATAATTAATTTTTCTAGGGTTAGACACATGCAAATGCTGTTTTCCTTATGGAAAATTATAGACTTGAAAATACGGAGCTCAAAATCGAAGTTTAATAAAAAATATGTACTATTCTCTTTCTCTTCAAACTATTGCAGTCCGCTGTTGACATAGGTCTTCATCATTTTTATCTCAACCGGTCCCTCTTTTCTCATTCAGGATCAAGGTCCACCAGCAACCTTTGACAAGTGCCGATGGGCGGCTTGCTGAAACACGGTATTCTCTCTAGAACTTGTCAACATCTATCATATGGTATTTTATAGTCTTTGGTCTATGGCTTACTTTTACTTTTTTGAAAAAGAAAGAAAAAAATAAACAAGTAAACTACTTACTTGTTTTTTTTCTGTCCTTTCTATTGAATGTCATTTGATTTTAGATAAACTGAATTTCAACTTTGCTGAATGACCTTCCATAGTTATATATTTTAATAATTTAGTTTTACTTCGTATAAAAACTAATATAAAATGTTATACAATCGTAATATAAATGCTTACATTACTGTTTTGTACGGAACCTCATATAGCAATGAAATGACGTTCTTAACTTTTTCGTTTTCTCTGCCTCTAATCACTTTAATGACAGCCGGCTAATTTCCAGTAGCAGCTTATGTCAGGCTAAGTCCATAATTACATGCCATTAATATTTCATGAAATTCTCTTGCACAGTAACAATTTAACGCTAAATAATATATCATCTAGAAAAATAGGTTTCTCTACATCGACTTATGCAAATAACATTTTTTTGAATTAAATCGAAATCTAAAGATATAAACCTTATTCAACTTCAAAGTAACGGACTAACTTGAACTATGGCAACTTATTAAATATACATATCAATATTCCCCTTTTTTGTAAAAAAATATCATAATACCTTATTTCACAGAAATACATTTTTCATTAGTAATTGAATATGAAACTCAAACCCAATATTTATTTATTAATTTTTTTAATCAAATACATACTTTTGAAGAGTCAAGGACATAGCTCTTCCCCATTTTGCGCCAGATATCCCGGTCCTCCGCTTTCCTCATCCAGCCTCCAACAGCGACCTTTCGGAAGTCGTCTGTGCATCGGGCCGGACGGCGTAATACGCTACGCTTGCCGAGACGCAATAATATATTACAAATTTGTAACTGGAACATTGTGCAAAACCACACATATTTATCCAATAAATATTCGTTTATAGTAATCTTCATGAGGATTTTATAAATCTTTAATTGAAACTGGGCGCGTGCAGTTCAGTCAAAAGGTTTTTTCCTTGGATGGAATGTTTGTATGATATGACTACATTTAATCAAATGAAACGAAAAACAAAATGGCGGTCGTTTTCATAACCTCGCCGGACCGCACTGGGAATTTGTATTTACAAGCTTATTATACAGTGTTTTTAACAAGATCGACTTCAACAAACATGCCCCACTGACAGACGTGTTTACGTGGCCTGTCCAAACACGTTGCCCTGACGTTTAGAAATAACAATTATATACGTTAAAAGAAACCTTTTTGAAAGCTCACTTGTTATTCGAGGAAAATATCAGGAGGAAATGTAACCGTCCAATATGGGAATAAATAATTCATTATTTTTACACATCGCAAAACAAACATCAGCTCATTATACGTCCTTCCCGAGAGGAACTTCTTAGTGTGGACTGTTCCTATCTGGAGGGTGCAGGTTCAAATCCCGCCAAATGTCTTTTCGAAATTAAATGTACGCTTGTCCGACGCTCTTACTCGCTCGTGAGGAAACCTGCGTACTCCTACGATGAAATTCATAGGCTGTGCGTGAAGTCGGCCAACCCGCACTGGGCCCGCGTGGACGACTAAGGTACTACACCCTATGCGGGTAGGCTCGTGCCCCTCAGTCAGTGCCGGATTAAGACTACTCGGGGCCCTAAGCAATCCACACTTGTGGCCCCCCCTGTCAGTATGTCAACAGGAATTGTAGCATAGCGCAGTAGTTGACAACATAGTAATGATTTTTCACTTTGTGAGTGTTAGTTTTGTCAGTTAGGTTCGGACATTGCAGGCTTTATCACCTGTTTCTCCTAAAAGAAAGACGATTCCGTGCTTCGGAGGGCACGTTTAGCCGTCGGTCCCGCCGCCTTCGAATTGTCGTTAGTCAAAAACCGCGTCAAAGCCGTGAAGCGGTTTCAAAACTCTGAAACGGGGACTTGTGTGGGGGCAGTCCACTCGCTAAGAAAAAGAACAAGAATTTGTCTTTAAAAAAACCTACACGATAAAAAAAAACAAGAGTAACATACTCGAATCCGCGCACTGCGAAAAAAACGCAAGTCGATTTTGCATGAAATTATTTTCACCGAACATAATCGCAGTGCGAGCATAGGTTACTATTGAAAACATTAGTATTTTTGTAAAATAATATGAAAATATATTAAACGTACCTTGGAAGTGGAGTAGGTGCCACAAAAACAAAAACTAATTACTTTAATTATTTACAAAAAAAAATGCGCCTTGCGGCTTTTTCGGGCATTCACTCATGATGATTTCCCAGTAAACCTTCTGTTCATTTTTTTTTGCTTCGTCGGGGGCCCCCTGGACGTGGCCTGGATTAACCCTTAAGCAAATTAAGCTAGTGCTTAATTTGCTTAAGGGTTAATCCAGGACTGCCCTCAGTGGAGACGTATCATGAGCTGATGATGATGATGTTTTAGTGGGCATAGCGTACGGCTGTGTGACCAGGAGGTTCTGGATTCGAATCCCGCGAGGACACTTCGTTCGTTTTTTCTAGATTTCTCAGGCTATTGCAGGCTGAATCATCTGATTCTCCTAATCTTAGGATGGTAGGCGTTACCAACAATAGGCATTGGCCCCTGTGGCGGGCTACAACCCAATCTCTCCATAGCTATGCTGTGCGGGAAGGCCTATGTCCTGCAATGGGCCATTATAGGCTGATGATGATTTTTAAATAATAATATTTTCTTTCGTAATTTTGTACAATAAAAGCACTAGCGCATCTTTTACATATTTTTAAATTCAATTAATATCTGTCAGTGTCCAGGCCCGAGTGAACATTGATAATTAATATGGTGTAGCGGTTAAGACGTTGGCTGCTACACCAAGGGTTCCGGGTTCGATCCCCATTACATACAAACATTTGTGTGCATGAACATGTCTGTTTGCAATGGTCTGGGTGTTTTCTATGTATATTTATGTACGAGTATTTACAAAAAAAACAATCAAAGCATGTTTCTCAGTTGTTTAAAACCCATATTACAAGGTAAATTCTTAGTTTAGGACTAGATGGCGCTATATGAATGTCACTAGATATTTATATTTATTTATTATTTTACACAACTATTATTTGTGAAACAAAACAGCGTTAATGAGTTTATTCAACAAGTCAAGTCTATGAAAGCCCTTTGCCCTGTACCATATACTATACTCATAACATAATGCGTCTTAAGAACATAACATGAGCCATTATGCAAACAGACGGACGGACAACTTTCATATTATTGTTGTTCGGTTGATTGGTATAATTAAAGTCAAAAGTGGAAGCGCCCAAGCTGGCGCCAACTCGCTTTCTAATATCGGCGCCGGGTACACGTGAGCACATAATGTTAAGCAACAATAAATTATGTTTTGTTTGAATTATTTTTATTTATAAAGTTTAGGAAAACTAACATTAATATTACAATATTATTTTAGACACAAAATCAATTAAATATTGAAGGCCATTAAAAGTTTCCACAAATATAGAGATTTAGTTAAATAAACAATAAAGTAGATGCAAAATTTCACTCAGAAAGTTTAAGCCGCAAAATTCAGCTCATCTCGTCAGTTGGACAAAATTTTAATTCATGGTAGTGTGAACGTCAGTGGATACTTATTTATTATAAAAAAAAACCGTAACCTGGTCATCTGTCCATCTTATTATTATGTAATATTATTATTTAAATTAGGTAGGATATATTGCTTTGCTTGCTTTCGTCCATCAATCTCAACACCTTTTACAGATCCCGATGCCCTAAATTGTTTGCACTCCAAGTCTACAGGAACAACACCTCCTTCTACAATCCCATAGAACGTATGTGTCGCCTTTACAATGAACTGGTCCGTGATCATTCTGTTGTTGACATTTTTATTGGAAGGCCGAATGTATTCAGACATAGCTTATTGTCAATCTTAAATTAACTTTATATTTTTGTGTAATAATTTAACCTATCTTTATCAAATTGTTGTTTGCCTAGTTAGGACGCAATGTTCGTAGGTTATAATTTAGCCCCTAAATTTGGCTATGTAATTTGGCTTTTTATGTTGAATGTAACCTGTTTCTGTGTCTAATTAAAATAAATAATAATCCTACCTATTTAATAAAGGTAAATGACAAAACTCCAATGATATAAAGTACAAAAGAGTGACTATCAAGTTTCTTGCCGGGTCATCTTGAAGATGCTACTTATTCCGAAGCGGTGGTAGAGTCATAATACTTATAAAACATATAATAATAACAATTGACGATTCAAAAATATCTGTAACAGATTTATTTGAATAAAGTTTTTTTGTTTGTTTGATTTGAGTATTTGGGGGCTGTCCAGGTTTTTCAGACCTGTACTCAACTTAACGTAGAAGATCTTTTGTGATCTGCTACCCACTAGAGTTCCTCCTAAAGTTCACTTGAGACACTTTCGGTCACATGACACTTGACTTTTCAGAAAACTCCAGTACCTGTCCGCAGTGGCGTGCACTCCATTTATGCAAATAAGCAGTGCATACCCTGTACGTCTAGACAACCCGGAAAATCACCAACATATTAAATGATTCCTACTTATCCGCCCATTTTCCGTTTCAGTTTTGAAGGTAACAGGCGATCTGCTGTTATCAACAGCACTCAATTTGACAAAAATGTAAATTATTAATGGTTATTGCGATTAGTGTCAGTTTGCATACCGAACTTGCATAATAATCTCTGTGCACGCCACTGCCTGTCCGACTAAATCTTTATCTGAAAATTTTCTACGATTTAGAATTAGAAATCATTAACACTTTTGCGCGCGGTTACACTTGACATTCGGCGCGCTGCGAGAGCGCGTAGCAACAACCGGCAGAGAGCATTTGCATACAGCCTGCACGACCAATGGACCTTTCCATAATTATACTTTTTCCCATAAAACTGCTTTACTGATAACCAGATTAAGGCCCGTATTCTTTTGACGACCCATTTGGTGTTGCGGTTGAGAGGTCGCTGCAACACCAAGGGTTCCGGGTTCGATCCCCGGGCAGTACAAACATTTGTGTGCATGAACATGTCTGTTTGTAATGTTCTGGGTGTTTTCTATGTATGATATGTATGTATTTACGAAAAAAAATGTATTTAAGTATATTATCCGTTGTTTAGTACCCATAATACAGGCTTCACGCTTAACTTATAGATGGCGCTGTGTGAATGTCAGTGGATATTTATTTATTTTTCTAGAACGAGGCTCAACCTACCCAATTTGAGTACCCTTCACACAAAGCGCTGCCTTCTTCAAGGGCGGATCCAGGTTAGGCGCCAGGAGGGGGTCACGTAGTAGTAGTCAAGTTAAGAACTTATAAGGTATTTTATTAATGTACGTTAGTATAGTACTTAAAAATAGCTCAGGGGGGAGTCATGACCCCCATGACCCTCCCCCTGGATCCGCTATTGGCCTTATTGATGACGATGCCATATAGAATGAGACTCTAGAAGAAACACAAACTTGCCGTTCCAAATCTCAGATTGCATAAGGTCGGGAACTCATTTGTGGGATTAAGCATTAAAATATTTAATAAGCTACCACAAAATATAATTGATTTACCCCTGCATAAGTTAAGTCTCATGTAAAGTCGATTTTAATAAAAAAAGCTTACTATAGTATTGAAGATTATATAAATGATAAAAACTCATGGACATGTTGATCTCCACGCCTGCACTACTTTTGTTTATTATTTGTTTTCATCTATTTAGATTTATATAATACTTAACTGCTTAATAGTACTTTTGTAGATTATTATATTTTTAACCGATACTTAATATGATAAAAATTGTATATTTAATTTGCTTTATATAATTATTTTGATTACAAATGATTCTGTATTAAACACATTTTTTTTGCAAAGAGTAACTACTGAGTTTCTTGCTGGTTTCTTCTCAGTGGAAAACTACCTCCCGAACCAGTGGTAGCTTCATTTGACATTCATAAGTGTTCTTTAAGAACCTAAACTGAATAAACACTTTTCATTTCATTTCAGTTGAACGTCGATCTTTACTTAAATAGAGTTAGAAAGGGATGGCACTATTTTTCGTATAGAGCGGTATGCCGGTATCTCTTTCTGACTCTATTTAAGTAAAAATCGACGCTAGAGTCTCATTCTACTCACGTCATCATTATGGCCGTGCTTTACGAGAAGGGTACTCAAAATGGTGACATAACCATTAGTAGACCTTGTTTTTCCATTTTCAGTGGATATTTTTAACAGTAGGGTTTGTTTATTTTTGAATAATATTTTTTATTTAAATACATAAATTCCAAACGAATTTAAAACATCAAAGTCTGGACTTTTCAAAAGGCAAGTACGTCAATGGTTACATAGTAAATTCATAATTGTGTTTACAGTATTCAAGAATATCTTGACCGATGGAGCTGATTCAAATGAAGTAGAATGGTATTTTATTCAATATTTATTGTATTATGACAAATTATGAATTTTAGCTATAAGCATATTATAAAGTCAGCCAACGACGGACTAAAATATTTTTGCATGCTTTTAAAAAGGCTAAACATGAGAACAGTGTTAAATAACATCATTATACCATATTTAAAGCAAATAAAGATTGTTATTATAAATAATTTTCACTGAAACACTGAGACAAATATAAACAGACGTGATCATGCACACATATTTGTACTGCACTAGGATCGAACCCGGAACCTTTGTTAATGTCTCAACTATTATTCCACTTGGGTTGGTTGTCAACTGTAGGTACATCACATCAACAATTATAATAATAAAGCCGAAACAAATTGCATATCATGATATTTAATTTTGCAGATAACTTACACAGTAAAGGCAGTACGTTCATGAGTCAGTGAAATGACTTGGCATGACAATCATCGCCGCAGGCTGATTGACTTCACTGAAGGGCTATAGAGAACGCCTCAGTTGCACAACCTATCAACTGCAGTAATCACTCGATCAAACATTAACTATAATAAAATGACGGTAATTTAGTACCAATTATTTGTATGAGCGTCGGTGGCTCAATGATGTGGACTGTCACCCTCCTACCGGGAGGGCTGAGATTCAAATCCCGCCACGTACCAATGGATTTTCGAGTTTTCGAAATTATGTGTACGTTATCCGGCGCTCTTACGGTGAAGGAAAACATCGTGAGGAAACTTGCGCACGCCTGCAAAGAGATTCAAAGGTTGTGTGTGAAGTCGTCCAATCCGCACTGGGCCCGCGTGGACGACTAAGGTCTAATCACCCGCGTACGGGTAGGCTCGAGCCCCTCGGTGGGGACGTTTAATGAGCTGATGATGATGATTTGTATAACCAGCATTCAATTTCATTACTTACTAGGTGGTAGACTCGATACTGTGTCGTCTAGATAGGTACTTCTGCAGTGCCAGATATCGTCTCGTGAAATAGGAGTGTTATGCATTTTTGTGTTTCGGGATGAGGACACTGTAGCTAGTGAAATTACCTGGTTTAAGAGAACTAACATCTGTTGTCTCGGGTGACGGGCGCAGTGCGGCCTTGATGGAAATTATAACTGTCTATCAGTTGTTGGTCTCCTTCAATATCTATCATAATCAGGCGTCTCACTTACCATCAGATAGAGATAACAAAGGTTAGATCTCATATACCCCGTAATTTATCTAGCTGAAAATAACTGTTGTGTATAACACTTATGAATGGTAAATATGGTTACTGTCGCATATTACGAGTATGTTCTTTATTGACCAAGTGTTTCATGGTGTTAATTAATTTGTTAGTTGAATTTATAGTCATTACAGCACAGCTGTTAGTACAACTACTATTTTACTAAGTGATAAGCTCGTTACTGTGAAAGACTTGCAGTTGCTAGTCTAGCAACTAAAAGTCTTTCACAATAAAACGAAGCCTTTTTTAAATGGAGAAACAAGATTATTTGGGGCCACATTTATAGCCAACCGATCGTGAAACTAAGTCGTCAACCGATAAATATAGTATGACAGGCTATAAAAAGAAGATTGACAAATGGTTAGCCACTTTTTATATTAAGTTTTTTCGTAGTTGTCAAGGCAAAACTCTATACACCGTAAAAATATTATCATCTCGTAAAGTGTCACTTATAAAGTGTTTACTTTAGGAAATCTAATTTATAACAAATGACAAACAAACAAGTCTTTTTATATTGTTTTTATTTTTTTATGATAATTTACGAAGCTCCAATAAAAAGTGTTTATTTTGTAAAATTATTTTTGCCTCTAAAAAGTACAGTGAAATCATAAATATAGATACGATTTGACAATATAAATCCTAAAGATAAATTGTATGTACTTAATATATCAGGCTTATAATAAAAAGCTATTTCATGCAGTCAAACATAGATTAAAAAAATAGAGATTTATCAATGTAGAGTGCAAGTACAATTTTCAACAATAATCAAAGTGGTGAGTTGAGATGCAGTACATTTGTGTGGGTACACATATCTATTTGTTTTGATCTGGGTGTTAAAATTTATAAAAGTAAGTACTAACGATATATACAAGTATGTTAAGGTATCTGTTAATAATAAATTAAAACATTCCTTCATAAACGAAACTGGAATTAAGATGCAATATTTTATCACCAAACTGGAACTCTTAGTGCAATGTTTATTTTTTTATGTAACTGTCAGTTCGATTTCCCGGTGGTAAGTGATACGCCTGACCGTGACAGATGTAGTGTTAAAGTCTCGTTTACTTATGACAAAAATAATAAAATCAAATCAGTAAAACCTTCTTCTGATTGTTAAAAAGAACACCGCATTGAAATTGCTTCAGCCAAACGCGAGAAAATCGCGAATAAACATACATACATACTAACAAGTCAAACTGAGAATCTACGTTTTTGAAGTCGGTTAAAATCTCCAACCATCGTACAAGCTAAACACTAGGCATTGACAAAACCGTACCAACCATGCTGTGCGCGTTCGTAAATAGAAATCTGTCCATAGAGCGCGCTTAGCAACAGCGCACGCGCATAAACTAGGTCGGTCCGATGACCCGTAACGATCTCACGAGTTGGGCCGAACGAGCGCGAATCCTTCCGAAGTTTTGTAGAAAGGTAGCTACTAGCTACAGATTTAGATGAATATTATTTTATATGAGAGCGTCGGTGGCTCAATAGTGTGGACTGTTGCCCTCCTACCGGGAGTGCTGAGGTTCAAATCCCAACACGTATTAATGTATTTTCGAAATTATATGTACGTTACACAACGCTCTTACGATGAAGGAAAACATCGTGAGGAAACCCGCGCACGCCTGCGAAGAGATTCAAAGGTTATGCGTGAAGTCAGCCAACCCGCACTGGGCCCGCGTGGACGAAGGCCTCAATACCCTATACGGGTAGGCTCGTACCCTCGGTGGGGACGTTTAATGAGCTGATGATGATGTGAAGCCGAAAAGCTAGATACGGTGACAGCGTTGTCTGCAGCCGTCATTAAATCCTGCTGTGAGCAGCAGCTCGGGCAAGCAGGACACGACTTAAGGTGAACCATCGTTTGGGCCGCTCCACAAAGACAGTCTAAATCAAGACCACCCGGACACCTTCTGGCCAAATTGTCCTACTCGACCTGTGAAAGTCCGAAGCCTATTTAAAGACTTTCAGGTCGGTCAAGACAATTCATCGCCAGGCGAAAGCCTTACATCAAGGGGGACAGAGGGATCCGGCAAAGTAACCATCCCACGCCAAGGCCTCAGTCTCTCAGTTTTCGGATGTATATATTCTAATATTATACTTCACCTTTTCTGATACAAAATGGTGACGTATCATAAAATTAATAAATATCCACTGACATTCACACAGCGCCATCTAGCCCCAAGTTAAGCGTGAAGCCTGTATTATGGGTACTCAACAACGAATAAAAATACTTATATACTTTTTTTTGTAAATTCACACATAAACAATAAAACACCCAGACATAATATAAATAGATTTTCATTTCCTGCCTGTGGATCGATCACGGATCCCTTGGTGTAGGAGCCGACGTTTTAACCATCACACCAAATGGTATGAAATAATTCTGTACTATTGATTTCATCATATCATCATCACTCATTAAACGTCTCCACCGAGGGGCACGAGCCTACCCGTATAGGGTGATTAGGCGTAAGTCGTCCACGCGGGCCCAGTGCGGATTAGACGACTTCACACACAACCTTTGAATCTCTTCGCAGGCGTGCATGAAGGTTTTCTCACGATGTTTTCCTTCACTGTAAGAGCGTCGGATAACGCATATTTATTTTCGAAAATTCGAAGCACATTGGTACGTGTCGGCTTTCAGCCTCCGGTAGAAGGCGACAGTCCACACCATTGACTCTACTAGTGATTAAGATGGTTAAAAATAAGGCTTCAAAAAGAGGTTATTTTCTTGATAAGCTACATCTTTAAATCTATGTAACTCGAATGTTACTGACTGACTTGACACAGTGATCTAGCAACGTACAGCCCAAACCACAAGACGAATCGGGCTGAAATTTGGTAAGCAGGTAAGTCACATGCAACCTTGTGGCATTCAAAAAACGAGTGAATAGGCTTTTTCTGGGCGAGCTCGTTCTCAAGATTTGATTAATTCTATCCACAAATCGATAAAATAAGGGATCAAACTACTTCAATTTTAAACTGATAGGGCTGAAATTTTGCATGCACAAAGCTACTATGACGTAGGCATCCCCTAAAAAAAGATTTAAATAAATTCCAACCCTAAAAAGATAAAGTAGGGAAAAAAAATATACTTCTTAATGCGAGCGAAGGTGCGAGCAAAGGCTAGTTAATACATAATATGACAAGTCATACAATGTCAACCAGTCATACAGTACGTATCTTTGTGCAATTCATCGTATCGAAATCCAAGGCCCTATATAAAACCCTCACCAGCCAACTATAACGAAAAACATTTCGCGACACCGAAGTGCCATTAGAGAGATCGTCACTACGCATGCTCCCCGCTGCGCAACAGCCACCACACAACTATTGCTTCAAGGACTGTCCCTTTTTAACCAACTTCAGAAAAGCAGGTTTTTTAATTCGACCGTGTATTTGTTTTTATGTTAATTCGCTTTTGACCCGATTTTGATGATGATTTTTTTATTAAAAAGATACTTCAGAGGTTTTAAGGAAGTCAGTGTCTGATGATGAAGACCAGAGACATCGAGGGAAACTTTTTTGTGTCTTTGTTCGCGGATATCTCCATCGTTCATGAACGGATTGTGATGATTCTTTTTTGTTGGCAAGAGAATACTTCAAAAGTAATTCATTGATAAAAAAATACTCAAAATCTTAAAAAAAAATTAACAAAAAAACGCCGACTTCAAATAAAAAGTCTAAAATAAATTTTCGCTTGGTAAATAGAAATGGTAAAATACTTCTTTCATAAGTTTGATATCGGTACCAAATGCCAAACAAAATCTTCGCCTTTATAATATATAGAAGATAACTTACCAATTTACACTAATAATCTGTTCAGTGTTTGCAGGAAGCGTGGTTACCTGAGCCGTTTCGTTAGTTATGATTGTCGTGTTTTGTTAATTAGTTGTTACAGTTGTCCGCTTAAAAGCTTTTTGCTCGCCACGTTGCGTATGACAAAACAGTTTCTGCCTCCGTGGATTAGTGGTCTGAGCGATCACAACTTGGTACGGGATTTGTAGGTTCAAAGCACGCTGGGTAGTTTTTGGTATCGTATTTCCAGATTTTTACGAAATATTTTATGTTACAGGAAGACTGCCTTTTGGCGGACGTTTCTTAACACTATGACCGCCAGTGACGCCTTAAGGCGCCAGACACAATAGAATTTTCCATTGGGATATCAATTTACCATGAATGGGTCATGGTAAATTGATATCCGGTTGTAGTAAATCCAGTAATTTTAAAATTCGTTATTGATTGTTTACTTTACCGCATAAAGCTCGTTCCATTCCTTGTTAAGTGACATTAATCTTATGTACAAATCCCGCAGTTAGTATCATTGTCTCAACTCAACTGACATAATACTTTACTTGGTGGTAGAGTCATCTGAGTAGGCACCCAGTGCCAGATATCGTCCCCGTGAAATAAGAGTGCTATGCACTTTTGTATCTCGGGATGAGGGCACAGTAGCTAGTGAAATTACCGGGTATAAGAGACCTAACATCTGTTGTCTCGGGAGACGGGCGCAGTGCGGCATTGATGGAGAATAATAACTGTTTATCAGTTATTGGTCACCTTCAATGCCGCTCTGTCACGGTCAGGCGTATCACTTAACATCAGGTGAGCGTCCAATTTTCTTTGTATTATTTATACAAACATTTCTGTAAAAAGGATAACAGTAAAATTACCCCATATGGCATGATAGACGTGTATATTTCTCCCACTTGATAAGAGCTTATGGGTACGTCATATCAGCAAAGCCGGAGTGACGTGTGAGCTTTCGCGTAATATAATCAAAAGGATACGGAATTCCGGGCGGGCTTGAAACGCGTTCCTTGGCGTTCATTTTTTATATTGTACGTGACTGTCGTAGTTATGGAATGCTTTTTCTCGAGCAATTGTAATGGGATGGGTTGTGGGAAACAAATAATTACACTTTGTGAGGGGTGCGCAGCATCTTTTGGGATCCAAGCCTGACTTACGTTTCCTGTCATGGTCTTGACAAATTTACTTACGAACACAGTGTTATCGCTAGATAGTTGACTATCGATAGTTATCGGCTGTCTATCGATTATTGGGCCGCAAAAAGCAAAAGGAAGTATCGATTAGCCTATGGATAGTATCGATACTATCGATTGCTTAGTTTAGGGCAATAGTATTAGTACACTGCGATATTTCGTGTAGTATCGTAGCACAATAAAGGCGTTACCACCAATAGTATCGGGTTTATAAATTACACCACCTATCGATCTATCGATAGCTTGTATTTCATTGTAATCAATTTTCAATAGTACTGCCCACTTCGCTAGTATTGATACTATCGAAGTTGGTGTTATTTACAAAGCCGATACTATCGATACTTATATCTATATTGAGTCCAGATACTATAGAAAGTACTGCAGAGCATCATATATATGCGCTAAACTAACCTATCGAGATAATATAACTAAGTTAATGATTTTCGAGACCACTATCAGACCAACTACAGTCCAACTATCGATAGTTCGGCAACACTGCTTTCTTTTCTACCACGTACGTATGCAACTTATGGAATCAGTTACCATCAGAAACGTTACCAGAACGATATGACATGGCGTCTTTCAAAACGAGAGCGTATTCTTATATAAGGCTGGCAACGCATCCTGTGACCTCAGTTGTTATGGGCGCCATGGGCGGCGGGTGACACTTTTTATCAGATGACCGCATGCTTGTTGCCTCCTATTTTATAAAAACAGCTAAGGAATTAAGAGCTTCGTATGAAAGACTCGCTTTGTGTAGTTAAGGCTTTTTTTTCATTATGAAATGTAGGTAAGTAAAAAGTTTTTATTCTGGTAAAACATTTAACAGCCGAGAAGACATTACCCAGCCTATACGGGCAGCTAAGAGACTCAAATATAAAGTTTGGTCTATTGTTCATATTTCAATACTTAACTTACAGCAGATAAAGAAAATAAATATTACAGAATAAGTTATAACTCATTATCAAGAAGTGCTATTATCCCAAGAAGTACTTTAAAATTTTCAACAGACCTTACGAAATTTTTGCCTTTTCTCTTTAAGTTGGCGACAAACCAATTTCGTCCATCTCTTTTCACACGCAAAGTGGCCTCTAATAAATCATTTTTTGTCGTCCCTTTGAAGCATCTCCTACAATAAGGGAAGGATTTTAATTTATAAAATCTCGCACGTCGCTTGATGGGGGTCATTTAATATTCCATCTACGGGACAAACGGACTGACCGCGCGTTAATTATTCATAAGCATGTGAACTAGCACAGCCGGAGTCAGTAGCTTGGGTGATGAATTCACCGTTTTATGAAACAATCCTTTTTCAGCCGTTGGCATATTGATCTTTATAATGAATAATATAATATCCACTGACATTCACACAGCGCCATCTAGCCCCAAGTAAGCGTGAAGCCTGTATTATGGGTCCTAAACAACGGATAAATATACTTAAATACACATTTCTTTGTAAACACATACATATTATATATAGAAAACACCCAGACTATTACAAACAGACATGTTCATACACACAAATGTTTTTACTGCCCGAGGATCGAGCTCGGAACCCTTGGTTTAGCGGACGACGTCTCAACCGCTACACCAAATGGGTCGTCATATCGTATCATTACAGCCTAGTTTAGTAGTATACTTCTGGATAAGTACTATCGTAGCTGGCTTCTGCAGCTGCCACAGTTGCAGCATGTGGTTTAAAATTTGAATTTATAGATTCTTTTTCTTTTTTTAGGAAATGCTATGCATGTCGTGCAGCCTGTAATTAAAACATCACTTTAGCACTAAATTTAGATTTATGTAACCAAACTTGTAAATTCAGTGATTGTTTGTGGTTGTCCTTAATAAATAAATAAATAAAAAATAAAAAAATAAGACTTCTTCGGAGACTAAATGAAGTTACTGGGTTTTGGAACGTAATCCACAGCGCTGGTCCACTTCTCTTAATAGACGAATAATGTCTCGTTTGCTCTACGGGTAGATATACTATGAGTTGAAGTGGCTTAATATAGTATATTGGAAGCTACGATCATGTCTGGTGAAAGGCGTTCTTCAATACCTCCAGTATAATCCAAATAAGGAACAAATACTAAAATCCACAATGCTGTTTCAGACTATGTTGTTATGAACAACTGTGTTGTGTGTGTGTGAACTGTTGGATTATTTTCTAGTTATAAAGTGTAAGTACCTGTTATACAAAGTACTAGAGGTTGTTTAAAAGAAGACCGCCTAAATTGCATTTTTTTTAAATTGTGAGTTTTTGTCACTGTTTGTGCATTAAAGAATTGTATCAATTACAACGACCAAAAAATTGTATCAATTACAACGTCAAAATAAAGTAACTTATTACATGATGATAAGAATAAAATGAGCTATTCTCAGTCGAGTTACTGTCACCTCAGTTGTACTGTGGCCCTACCCTTACACGGGACATGCACCGTGATCCCGGCTTTATTTTATACGTCTCTTTGTGAAGAACTGTGAAATTGCTTTTTTATCTTTGCGTCATTATTATTTACTCCTGCAGATTATTATTTACTTATTAAATACGTGTATTCATCATGTTTTTGATATGTTTGCTTTTGGGAACCATCGCGAGAATTTAGGGTTGATTAATTTAACTAAGGTCTCGATGGAGTAGCGGCTAATGAGTTCAGGTGCCAATCACTCAAGGCGTGCACAGTGAATATGAGCAGGGTATGCAAAGTGTATAACAACAATCGCAAAAACTAAAAATAATTTTCATTTTTGTCACACTAAGTGCTGTTGTTGACAACGGTTCATTAAATATGTTGGGAATCATTAAATATGTTGGCAATTTTCCGGGTTGTCTGCACGGGCAGGGTATGCACTGCTTAATTGCATATATGGGGTGGACGCCACTGCCCAATTCACACAACTATCACAATGGTCGTTTGTCAGATGGTGACCGTAGTATCTTGAGTTTATTAATGCTTCGAATAAATGAAATGAAATGATAAGTGTTTATTCAGTTTAGGTTTTTAAAGAACACTTATAAATGTCAAATGAAGCTTCCGCTGGTTCGCACGTTGGAAGGGCACGTAAAGCCCTCGGTCCTGACTACTAAAGATGGTTGTATTCTTATTCTATGATTAAAATATGCCCATCGACAAATATCAATTAATAATATGAAAATTATTTCAATTTCATACATTGCAATAATCAAATTGGTTGGTTATTCCAAATTTAATCTCTATTGACATATACTTTATTTTTGTTTAATGTCAAAAGTGTTTTCTTTTAACAGTAAGTACCTACTATAAGTCAAAATTTTGAGTAACCAAACGAAAAATTGCTTGAAAATGGGAATAAAATTAACTAAACGATGAATTGAACTTTAATCTTTTGATAAAGCAAAAATCGCAAAGCAGAATTTTTATTTTCCTGATAAAAGAAAAATGACGAGAGAAAAAAACCTAAGGAAGATAGGAATATGTTCATTAACGTTCGTACGGAAAGCATGCTTTTTTAGAAACCTGTTATATGTGTCTCTTCAATCTCAGATCAATGATATACATAGGTCTCCCTCCTTTAGCACCCGAAATTCCGGTCCTCCACTTTTCTCATACAGTTTCCAATTAAGCCTTTCGCAAGTCCCCATCCAGCAGACCGAAATTATACAAACCTACTAATTAATTTAATTTTTAATGGCAACATTTTAAGCAGAACCTATTTCCGTCCAGATTTCCATTAACATTTGTGTACAGTCCATTAAATATTTATCTGACCATAGCGCTGCGGCGTTTGCAGTCATTCCGCTATTAAAATTAGATTAACTACCAAACTTCTTGACATAACCGCAAACACATTTTCAAACTCCGTTATTTGCTTTAACACCGGCGCCGAACCACACCGATCCGGTTTAAACTAGTTATAGAATCACCAATCTAGTATACCAATCAACATTCAGCTTTATTTCTCAGTCGTTAAGAGTCAAACTCGCATTATTATGTGTTGTTACAATTATAGAACTCTGTTAACTCTTTTTAGAAGCTTATTTATGGTGTTTTCGTCTTTTTTAAGGTTTCTCTAACGATGTAGCTGTGAAAATGTAATTCAACGACACGCCTATTCAAAAGGTCAATATTATCTTCTGTAAGCAAAACTTATAGCATCATTTTTACCATAACTTCGGCAATAACAGTATATAAAGATAACTATCAGCCGATTATAATAATAATAGGTTTTACGCGCTATCTAGAATCCGAATTAATCGATGGTCAACAGTTTTCCATTTCAACATTTTTTAAAGCAATTTAGTACGTCTCGGTTTGGTGATTTATTTGGGTTTGGAAATAACCGAAACTACCCACGGATTCGTTCCAGATTTTTTTAAATATTAAGAATAGTTTGTTGTTTATAATATGCTATGGATCCTTCTGTTTGCCGCCAAAGTGTTTAAATAAAACTGAAACGATGTTTATATTTTTTATATCTGAGTCACACATCATTAATAGTTTTAAAGTGTAAATTAGTTTATTCTGATTACATTTACTAGGTGGTAGACTCGATACTGAGTCGTCTAGGTAGATACCACCGTCATACATAGTAAGTCAAGTTTGAACGTGAGGTTTTTTGTTTTCATTGCTTGATGCAATTTACGTTTGCTTACTTACTATATGTATGATGTTGATTGTACCTGTAAGTATTGTCAAGTGTTAGTTTACTTAATACATAAATAAATGACCGATTTGTTGTAAAGTTTGAGGCGAAGGTTACTATATTAAAGGTTCCAGGTTCGATCACTGATCACTTTGGATCACTGTGCAGTTCAAACGAAAAATCTTACTGAATTATTAATCAGACGTATTCGTAGTCTTATATACTAAAGTACATATAATTAAAAAAAAGTCATTTGAACGTGGCAGGATTCGAATTTGCACCCTTCAGATCGGAAGGCAACAGTCCATATAAAAAAGCAACCGACGCTTTGACGGTGAAGAAAAACATCATGAGGAAAAGGCCTACGAAGTATTTTGAATTCGATCAATCCGCACTGGGTTTTGCGTGGACGACTAAGGCCTGCACACCCTACACCTACTAAGCTCGTGCACCTCGGTGGGGACGTTAAATGAGATGACGATGAAAGTATGTTAGTATTTCTTTACACGTGTACGTCGGGTCGCAAGCCTGATTATGTCGACGGAGATCGTAATAAAACTGAAATTTATCGCCCAGTACAAATGTCATTCACCTCGCCATTTGGTTCGACGCAATATCCTCAAGTCTCCGACGAAATGTGTCAAGTCTTTCTATTTGGGAGCGCGGATAGATTTAGTGTCGCGACAATAATTGGATTGGATAAAATATATTCTTCATCAGAAGCTTTTTTTATCTTCGTTTTTCATCGCAGAATGTTTTGGGTTAATATACACTGTTTGAGGTCATCTACATATATACTGGAGGTCTCTCGTAGGAATCAGAAAGAGAACTAAAGTTACCGACATAGCTCGCCAGATCAGCAAGTTGAAATGACAGTGGGCCGGTCACGTATGTTGCAGAAACGATGGCCGTTGGAGTGGATGGATTCTAGTCGCGAGACGCCTTCGGCCCGATGGGCCGACGACTTACGAAAGGTCGCTGGTGGAGGCTGGATGAGGAAAGCCGAGGATCGGGATACCTGGACAGAGACATGGATTTGAATTCAAGCACAGGTTAAAAAAGCATTATTATTTTCGTACAACTGTGTTCTAGACAAGGCATCAGTGATTTTTGGCTTCTTCTTACCAAATTGAAGTTAGGGTTTGACCTTGCTGTCATGGCCGCAATATGCGAGGATTTTTACAAACAAAATTGGCTTCATCAGCTATATGCGAGGACGTCAACGGATAAACAGCAGTTAAAGACAGTCGCCGTGGCCGAAATCGGTCGAGACTTTATCATCATTATTAGGGTTTGACATCTACTTACCTGATGTAAGGAATAAGAAGGCACCTAGCAAAGAGCACACATACCCATCCATGGATCCTATTAACACTTGACCAATTTCGAGATTCTTGTGAATGGAAACTGTAGTTCCAGAAAAAAAACCATAGAGGTAATTTTTAGTACCCCTTAAAGTTGGCTTCTATTCAACCTATCGTAGTCCACTGCTGGACATAGGTCTCCGCCATTTTGCGCCAGATATCCCGGTCCTCCATCTTCTCATCCAGCCTCCACCAGTGACCTTTCGCAAGTCATCGGTCCATCGGGCCGGAGGGCGTCCTACGCTACGCTTGCCAAGACGCGGTCTGGAGACCGCCAGAACTCGTCTGCTCCAACGGCCATCGGTTCTGCGACATACGTGTCCAGCCCACGGTAATATTAATAGAAAAACTTTCTAAAAAGTGCTCGCAAATCCAGCACTCCCAACATCGCGTGTTTCTCCGCCACACCACCGATTCCGTCGCTATAAATAAATGATTAAACATAGAAAGTTTAAACGTGTACTTTGGGGCATTAAGATCCGAATGCTACCCCGGAAACCGGTGAAGTGCGTGCCGGGAGTACATAAAAATGGAAGTCCACCGCTAAAAGTTTAATCGCGTAACTTTATGAAGTACCCAATCTGAGGTACATTCACTTCTACGGAACTTTGAAGAAGGGACGTATTGCTGGTTTAGTTTAGTTTAATAAACACTTTATTGTTAATTTGGTAGATCACACCTCTTGCCAGATGCTGTAGAGAATATAATGAACTTCACCTGAAGGAAATTGATATATTTCACGACTCCTTGCCTAGCTTCAGACGGAAGTTGTTAGATTTATTTTCTGTCGATGTTTAGGTTCAAAGTTATATGGACCATTCTGTCACCCTCGAGTAAATTACTAAATGCCTTGCTCGAGGTTGGTAAGTGATCCCAGTATTGTTAGTGTTTCTGATTAGTATTGTTATTTTCATTTTTAGTTTTTTTTATCTCATGTGTTGTTATTCTAATGTTTATCAATGTTGTGTACGCCTATATAGTATATGTACCAGACCTTAACCTTAAACTAAATATTGTCCAATGTTGTGTATTTATACTGTTGGTGTACCTTTTTAAATAAATAAATAAATAAATTATATATAGAAACACCCAGACCAATACAAACAGTTTCATGCACACAAATGTTTGTTTGAACCCGGAACCCTTGGTAAAGGAGCGAACGTCTCTACCATTACACCACATGGGTCGTGAAATAATTGAATACGGTGACCTTCCGATGCTATTTTGTGATCAAACATATAAAACGTAAACACTCGGCCTTTGTCGCAGTAAAAATTCGCTTCCTGGCGCTATGTTTTCTGTCTACGAATTTAGAGAGGTGATGAAATCTTCGTCTTCATTGCGCTTGTCATCGTACTATTTGACAAGCAAATAAACTGGTTGATTTCTTATTTTACTTTTTGAAGGATTTCATTTGTAAAACATGTGTATTTATAATTGTTTTTTTTTTCAATCCGTCATGATGGAAATTTTTCTTGTTATACTCGTATGTGTCGCATTAAGAAATAAATGTTACAGATAAGTGTCAGGTGTCCTTATAAAGTCAAACATAGTAAGGTTTTTCAGTTTTTTTCTTTTTTTGACGTTCGTAAGTGCTATTTGTAAGCCTAAGATGAATAAATGGAATTTGACTTTGTATTTTTTGCCGAAGTAAACGTAGCACGAAGATGGACCAATTCAAATTCAAATTTGATATTTGAATTTGTCCATCTTCGTGCGGTTTCCGGGACCTCTGGATCGCCAATGAAAGGGCGATCAAAGTGATCCATTAATGGTCGCATTACCATATTTAGCTTGTAAATCCATATCGACTCGATAAGAAGAAGAAGCTTACTTCATACCAACAGCTGCAGCAGTTTAGACAAGAAATTGTTGCAAACAAGTACACTCATAAATTTTGCTTTACAATAATAGTGTAATAATTATGACTGAATATTGCAAACTGTCCAGCTGACAGTAGGAATCAAGGCATACATAATAAGTCCATCAGTGGACTCTACGATTGAAACTGCGCATCTTCCCAGCATCAAGTAGGGCGCACGAGCGAGCATTTAGCGTGGGTGGCAATCGAGCTGACCTATTTGCGAGTGGACATATCTATTCAAAGATTATTTGGTAGCAGACGTACCAAACCACACTGTTTTATAACATGGTTAAGCAAACATGATCATGTACCTGATAGTATGTGATATCGTCAGTACAGTTTACTTCCAAGGAAGAAGAGCTTTTACAAGCTTTTATTAAACTTGCAATATATGTTTGTTTGTTTTTATTCGTATTTAATTTCGTCGGATAAACGTACATATATTTCATTAATTATTTTACCTTTTTTACCAAGAAGGTAATTCATATGTTAACTTATTCTTACGAATCAAGAGAACTTACTTGTTGGTTGTAAAAGAAATAAATTGTCATTGGTTTTTTTTTCAAATTCGAAAGCATTTTTCTTGTCATTTTAAAGCGTTTTCTATTCTTATTAAAATTTAGTATTCTGTACTAAGATAAACAATTGTTTGATTCTGTATCAAAATTGATTCATATTCGAGATAAAATTTAAAGGTATAGAAAAAATCTCGTCTGTACATACCTAATCAATTGAAATTACGTTACAAGATATACTGATATTGTTACTGTATCATGTCTGCGAATACTCGTGCGTGCTCTAGTATTTTAATTTACTCATTTGAAGTATTCGCAGAAGCCGTGGGACGTCTCTAATAGACGTTCGGCGCTAAAATGTTAAATGGTTAAATTTTCAATCAGCAATGGGCTTTTTAATAAACAATGAAAGGCATTGGCAATAAAAAAATGAATAAAAATTTGACATACATATAGGCCTATCTATTGTATCGATATTAACAACACTATCGACAGCTAATTAGTATTGTCTAAGCTTCGATATCATCGAAATTATCGATTTATCGATTCTATACTAATAGTGTATGTATTTACTAGGTGGTAGACTCGGTACTTGTCCGTCTTGGTAGGTACCACCGAAGTTCCAAGAAACAGGAGTGTTATGCACCTTTGCGTTTCGGGATGAGGGCACTGTAGCTAATGAAATTACCGGGTATAAGAGACCTAGCATGTGTTGTCTCGAGTGACGGGCGCAGTGCGGCATTGATGGAGAATAATAACTGTTTATCAGTCGTTGGTCTCAATCAATGCCGCTCTATCATGGTCAGGCGTATCGCTTAACATTAGGTGAGCGTCCTGACCGTCCTGTACACTTCATAACATAAAAACTAATCAAAAAAAATTATCGCTCCATTTTACCTTGAACGACAAAGAAACATATATTGTTATATAAATATAACAATAGTTTCATACTGATAATATTTGTATGGATTTAAAAAATACATTTATTTAAAGTTTTCCATTTATAATATTATCATGGATTTAGCAAATAGAAATTCAATCCGCACACTTTTCATCACGTACATACATAATTCAAGCAACAACTTGGCCGCTCCTTACATAAATTAACACCAAAAGCCGCCCAAAGACTTGACCCAACAAACTTAAACAAGAACTAATTCCGAAGCCCCCCCACCCACCCCAATTACAAGGGAACAGTATCTACGCAACAAAAACACCCAACTTCGTCAATTCCCGGGGTGGTGAAAAAAACGGACAAGTTCGAGTCGTGATATTTACTCGGTGATTCTAGAATTTCATTTATGTATTTTAGACTGCAACCGAGGTCGTGGGTTTGTGGCTAAAATAATCAAGTGTCATTTTATATTCATTGTAATCATCACCATTTCAGCCTAAATGTTCACTGCTGAACGAAGGCATCCCCTTATGATTTCCACGCGGACCAATCCCTAGCATTCGACAATCATTTGCTACCCGCCAACCAGGTCATCAGTCTGTCTGGTTGGGGAAATATTTCCATTAAGTATCATCATCACATCAGCTTATTATACGTCCGTACCCTGGGCACGACCCTACACGTAAAGGTCCCTTAGTCCACGCGGGCACAGTGCGGATTGACCGACTTCATGCACAAACTTTGAATCTCTTCGTCGGCGTGCGTTGGTTTCCTCACAATGGTTTCCTTCACCGCTAGAGCTTCGGATAAACGTACATATAATTTCGAAAATTGTAAATTCAAATTTGATATGTGGCAGGTTTTGAACCTGCGTCTTCAGGATCGGAGGGCAAAAGTCCACACCAATGAGCCACCGATGCCCACCATTAGGTATATTCACGTTGTATTACAGATTTTCAACAATACTTAAGGGTCTTAACGAAATACTTAACTTAGGGATCTCCAAAGGTTTAAAACCTTAGCGTATCGTGTCTGTCCGTTCAGATTTAATCTAAGAACGCTCTCTGTTTAGCATATTTCACTAATTAAACATACAAAGGCGCTCCTTTGAGACGGGGGTGACTGCTGCTTAAGATTGAGATCCACTAAAGGCGATGCTACTTGTTAAGCATCGCTACTTGTTGATTTGTGAAAACGAAGTTATAAGTTTTAACACGTTTCATATAGATAAGAAAAGCGTATATTCTTTGATAGAAACAATTATTATCATTAATAATAGTTAGGAACAAAGTCATTATTATAAAATATTAACAATAAAATTTAGAAACTCTTTAACATTCGCAGTCCACTCTGGTCATTTACGCCAGATATCCCGGTCCTCCGCGTTCCTCATACAGCCTCCACCAGAAAGAAATAAAATGTAGACACGAACAAAACATATTAAATTTTACTTTTACTACCACTCTGTTAAGTAACAGATAATGTTTAAAGTTCTTTAGTATTAACTGTAATAATAATTATTTTATTTTATTGCAGACCAGGTCCATAAGATTAGAAACAATATTCTTACATATTAGGGTTAGTATAGTAGAGCGTCGGTGGCTCAGTGGTGTGGACTGTCGCCTTCCTACCGGGAGGGCTGAGGTTCAAATCCCGACACGTACCAATGTATTTTCGAATTTTCGAAAATATATGTACGTTATCCGACGCTCTTACGATGAAGGAAAACATCGTGAGGAAACCTTCATGCACGCCTGCGAAGAAATTCGAAGGTTGTGTGTGAAGTCGTCCAATCCGCACTGGGCCCGCGTGGACGACTAAGGCCTAATCACCCTATACGGGTAGGCTCGTGCCCCTCGGTGGGGACGTTTAATGAGATGATGATGATGAGGGTTAGTAAACTACATCTTAAAGATTAACAACACACATAAGACATTTCTTAATAATGTTGAGAGATGAAGTTAAGTTTTCTAGGAAATTTAAGTTCGCTATGCAGAGATACTCGTAGATCAATTACTGTTAAACTTTACTAATGTACCTTAAACCTTATCTAATGTACCTTACATGACTAAAAACTAGCATCGCTTTCATTCTGAACAGCCTTAAATTTCACTTGAGTGTCGACGTTTTAATAGTATTTAAGGCGCGTATCAAATTTGCATAAGGGCCTCCCGAGGATATTTTTAAAAGGATGTATTTTTGATGGCTGCAGGAAATTAGGACAGGCTTTGGTACAGTCAGACTCAAATATTGCATTATTGTATCTTTTTTATTTATTTTATAACTTTTCACCGTGCTTTACAGTAACAGTATATTTCTCGTACAGTACAATTGTATTTTAAGCAAGAGCATAAAATGTGCTTACAGTTTATACCCCGCATAACTTTTTTCTATTTTACATTTTGTGTCGTGCTTCAGACATCATACATTATCATAGTAACGTCTATCAGAAAACCTTTAGTAAAATGTCTGCCACAATCAATTATAACATAGAAACGATACTTATCATATCCATTTCTTGCTCTGTAGTTATGTAAAGTTCTTAAACCGTACATATATACCACAATGTTTAAACATAAAAAACATAACACTTTCAGTATTAATAAAACACATATACAGAAAAAACTATCACAATAATTCATTTCTTAAATCAAACTAAAATAAATAATAAAGTTGGTTATTTTAACACGACTGCACACCTCAAATGAATATCAAATCTTTAACTTGTGATTAAGCTTGTATAAATTTGCTTTATTTGTTACCTAAAATATTTTTGTTTTCCAAATATAACAAATAAATAGATAAAAGGAGTTTTGCTCGTCGAATTTTAAAATAATACCGGTTTCTTAGTAAGCGTAGTCTCGCTTCTCACATTTACCACATCGACTGTACCTTATACATGCTCTCGCCAAGGGATTCGCCTTAGATTTTTGATTAATGTTGTTGTGAACGAGTTTTATACAAAGGGAAAGGAAAATGTTTAATACACTTTGCCCCTTAATACGACCCTCACGGAATTGTTTTTCTTAAGAAGTCTGTTTTTATTAAAAACAAATGTTTAAGGATGTTTTCCCCGATACGATAAAAGGAGGCTCTTATGTTGTTTATGAAAAATCATGTATGATGTACAAATTACTGGGTAAATAGGAAGTATATTATAAATTTTATTTTGACACAAATTAGCTCAGCTTTGCATCGATTGTTCTTGTTCCCAAAAAAATCAAAATAAAATAATTTTTGAAATTTATTAGCATTGTGCTTAGATAAACAATCTCAGTGTCGGTAAGAGCGTCGGTGGCTCAGTGGTGTGGACTGTCGCCTTCCTACCGGGAGGGCTGAGGTTCAAATCCCGACACGTACCAATGTATTTTCGAATTTTCGAAAAATATATGTACGTTATCCGACGCTCATACGGTGAATGGAAAACATCGTGAGGAAACCTTCATGTACGCCTGCGAAGAGATTCGAAGGTTGTGTGTGAAGTCGTCCAATCCGCACTGGGCCCGCGTGGACGACTAAGGCCTAATCACCCTATACGGGTAGGCTCGTGCCCCTCGGTGGGGACGTTTAATGAGCTGATGATGAAACAATCTCAGTCAAAAAGTGTCCGCGGTAAAAGTCTAGCCATCGCGCCTGTTAGAATTTTCATTCATAATCACGTCGCTCGCTTCATGTCACGATGACATAGTAGTGTGCTCGTGCTTTTGATTTTGTGATCTTTCCTTGACGCGTTAAGGTCAAAATTGAATGAATAATTTATAGGCCTCGGACATTTTTTGGTTGACGTTCCTTCGTGATGCACAAGCATCTAGTTAAATACAAAACACTTCTATTTCACGGGACGATATCTGGCACTGCGGTGATACCTACCTAGACGACTCAGTACCGAGTCTACCACCTAGTAGACTGTGTGCCACAATATTGGTTGTATTGCTCATACACATCCTTCCACTGGTCTCTTTAAACATTTAATATTATTATTATCAAACACTGCTCAAAGATCTCAAGGCGTTATGATCAATTACACGCTGACCTCTCTCGAGCGAACCAAGGGCCGTTCCCTTTGTACAAAGGGCTTCCGGTTCCTCTTAAAGTACACGTCAAAATTCAATATTTACAACCATTATTATCATACAAAAGCCGGTGTTTTTTTCTACTAAACCTTTCAAGATGTAGGCAAACCTTAATTTTGTATGTAAGGTCAAAGAAATAATAATATACGAGTATTACATACATACTTGTATCGTTAGTAAGTAAAGCATAAATGAAAAAAGCAACCAACAGTTTACAACATCATCATCAGATCATCTATTAGGTAACGTGCCACAATAGGGATATTCGCTTCAGCCTATCGCAATCCACTAGGACATAGGTCTCCCCCATTTAAGTGGGGAGGCCTATGTCCAGCGATAGGGATATACCCATGTCTAGACTAGACAACCCATGTGGTGTGGTGGTCGAGACGTCGGCTACTACACCAAGGGTTCCGGGTTTAATCCCCGGGCGATGCAAACATTTGTGTGCATGAACATATCTGATGTGATACACAACACCCAGACCAATACAAACAGGCATGTTCATGCACACAAATGTTTGAACTACCCGGGGTTCGAAGCCGGAACCCTTGGTGTAGTAGACGTCTCAACCGTTACACCAAATGGGTCGTCAAATTAATGAATGAAGGGTTCATTAAAACTCACTTTTAATTTCCAGGACAAAAACACAACTAGTGATTATTCGTAAATTGCACTAGGGCTGCGCGTGCGCATAATTTACTATTTGATAAACATCAGCGTTGCCTAACAGCTATTGGATACAGAAATAAGATTCGGATGGGGATGATACTATGCTAGAATGTGCACTTTATTTTTTTTTACGGTAGCTTGGTCTTTCGGTCAGAGACTTTTGAAGGACTCTTATTATTTTAAACAAAAGTTTAAGCACTTTCTGTTGTGTTTCCTTGATGCTTCATCCTCAGCAGGCCAAAACTGCTGATAAGCGCATCAGTCTAATTTTTCAATCTCCAAGTTATTTTTTGTTTTACTTGCACAATTTTAATGTTTACGTATGTATGTTTTTTGACGTTCATAAATGCATAATTTATAACTATGGTACACAGACAGATTAATTTCATACAACCATAGATAAAAAACATTTTTAGTGAATCTATACAGCAATCTATAAATAGTGTACACATCATGATACGCTGAAATCTTCTGCAGCAGACTGAGTTACATACACATAAAATAATAAAAAATAATAAAACAAAGGTAATGCTAATACAACTAATCAATAACATTTCAAAAGAATTTGAACTAGTTTGGTGAAGCTGAGGTCATATCACTTGCTTTTATCAAATCTGAAATGGTAGCGTTTTACATAACACCAGCCAATGTAAAATACGAAGTACCAAAGGGCGATCGCATTAACTCGCATCGAACCCACTACACTTTATAGAGCGTCGGTGGCTCAGTGGTGTGGACTGTCGCCTTCCTACCGGGAGGGCTGAGGTTCAAATCCCGACACGTACCAATGTATTTTCGAATTTTCGAAAAATATATGTACGTTATCCGACGCTCTTACGGTGAAGGAAAACATCGTGAGGAAACCTTCATGCACGACTGCGAAGAGATTCGAAGGTTGTGTGTGAAGTCGTCCAATCCACACCGGGCCCGCGTGGACGACTAAGGCCTAATCACCCTATACGGGTAGGCTCGTGCCCCTCGGGGACGTTTAATGAGCTGATGATGATGAGTTGGATTTTAATATCTGATTGCGTCATCATACGATCGGAACCATCTTCTGTGGCACAGAATTAATGATAAGAGAAAATCTGAGAACGATTGTAGTGTCAGCAAAAAGGAAGAAATGATATTATATACTTATGAAGTTATTACATTTCTGATTAGGTAACTTACATTAAGATTGTATTAAAACAACTTAGATCTATATAAAAAGCTTTTTAGTTTTGTAACCGAAGATCGTCATGATCAGCAGATAATTGTCACCTTAGTCGTCCACGCAGGCCCAGTGCGGATCGGCCGACTTCACGCACAACCTTTAAATTTCTTCGCAGGCGTACGCAGGTTTCCTCACGATGTTTTCCTTCACCGTAAGAGCGTCATCTCACCTAATGATTAGCGATGATACGGCCGAAGATGAATCATGCCTATCTAGGAACAGCCTGAGCTTAAGCCTATTTAAGCATTTAGTTTCACGGGCTGAATAGACCTAAACACAGTGTAGTAAGATCACAAATGGCACGCACGAATATGGGGAGATTGGGCCGTAACCCATTATGCCATTAACCCACCATATAACTCTATGCCAATATCCTGAAGAGCGTTCTCAGACATTTATTATTATTATTTGGGTTGTGAGGGCTATTCAGGCTTATACAGGCCTGTAGTCACTTCGACCTAGAAGATCTTTTGTGACTCGCTCCTCTCTCAGAGTTCATCTAAAAGTTGGGCACTTTTTAGGAAGTTCAGGACCCTGCCCAACTTTATAGATTTGATGTCACTTGGGCATAGATAATAATTACCCAAGTGGATGTTTCGCTTCCATTGTAGAGGACCACAATTGCAGAGTAGGTGCATCGGTGTCTCTCTCTCTTCCGCGCAGAATCTGCAAGTTTCCGAGTCACTTAGCTTCATTTTGTGAAGGTGGCTTTTCAGCTTGCAGTGTCCAGTCAGTGCCCTTACAAGGACCCTGACCTCGGGTTTACTGAGCTGTTAGAGGTTCTCTTCTTCGAATGAGCTTTGATTAGCGCTTTTGAGTGAGCTGCCTCTGGTGACTCTAGCCAGTAGTTGACAGAGTCCTCGAGGAGCTCCCGTTCTAGTTCATTTTTTCTCAGGCTTTCAGGGATGCCACAGACAGGTTCTACAGTCTTTTGGATGGCGTTGGCCCCAGCCTTTGCGAGTTCATCAGCATTTTCGTTCCCAATGATGTCAGAATGACATGTTCTCAGACATACACCGGTGCAGGTTCATCCCTCCATTTACCAATGTGAGAAAACCTGCGTGCGCCTACGTAGAAATTCAAAGGTGCAAAAGGCGACTAATCCACACTGGGCCCGCGTGGAAGACTAAAGCCTATACGGGTAGGCTCGTGACCCACGGAGTCGTATGATGAGCTACTGATGATGATGAAAGTTAAAATTGTTTGAGCATTTGTATCATCATCAGCTCATTAAACGTCCCCACCGAGGGGCACGAGCCTACCCGTATAGGGTGTGATTAGGCCTTAGTCGTCCACGCGGGCCCAGTGCGGATTGGACGACTTCAGACACAACCTTCGAATCTCTTCGCAGGCGTGCATGAAGGTTTCCTCACGATGTTTTCCTTCACCGTAAGAGCGTCGGATAACGTACATATATTTTCGAAAATTCGAAAACACATTGGTACGTGTCGGGATTTGAACCTCAGCCCTCCTGGTAGGAAGGCGACAGTCCACACCACTGAGCCACCGACGCTCTTGTATACAATATACATTGCATTTGTATACAACAGCTGTAATACGACTTGATGGTTTTGTGAATTTCTGTAGACTTTTTTAGAATAACTCTTGTCATTTTCATATCATTGTCAAAACTGTGGAATGAACTTCCACAGGATACTTTTCCAAAGCGATACGACCTGCCGTCCTTCAAAAAAAAACGCACACATACTTAAAGGGCCAGCAACGCATTTCTGGAACCTGAGGTCCTGCAAATGTTCATGGGCAACGGTGTCAACTACCATCAGGTGAACCGTATGCTCGATTGCCTCCTGATCAATAAAAAAAATATATTATAATCCATGACTTTAAAAAATATAGTGACACGTAAACAAATCTTTCAAACAACAAAACTTATAAAGCAATAAAATTTTATCGAAGCATAACTTACAGACACGACAAAATTGAACATTAAACTTAAAAACAAAGCCAAAACAATCTCTATCTTAACCACAAGTGATAGAGTCTAAAATAGGGAAATATAGACACCAAAATGGCGCCATACTATTTTCTATAAGCATGTAAATTTTAATTTTTCGGTCGTAATGTTGGGGAGACATTACATATAGGGTTGACTCTTTTGGAAAAAGCTTTTGTATAAAATTTTCAAAGAAAAAACATATTTGATTTACAACATATTGTTATATTTTAGTTATTAGGTTTAAAGTCGCGCTCTCTCTATCTTTCTTCCTCTTCAAACTATTGCAGTCTACGGCATAGACATAGGCTTCTCCATTTTGCGGTAGATATCCCGGCTCTCCACTTTTCTCATTCAGCCTTTTCGCAAGTCATAAGAAGATAAAGTAAGCAAGGTAAATTCGAACATTCTTATAACCCAAAATTCAAACTCAACGATGCTATATTCAATTATATCATTAAATGAAAGAAAGATTGAAAGAACTATTTATTTGGCACACACAAAAAAATCATTCAACTGTAAGAAACATAAAATTAATAAAATAAGTGCCAAATAGGACTTCCCACAGCATTTGTCCTGGCACACAAAAAGCGTGCTAGAACGCTGTTATTCAGGGAGGATGGGCAACCAAAAAACTAATAATTACAATTTTTACACGTTACATTTTAAAATCGACAAAACAGAAGTTATTTTTAATGAATCTACGAATCGGTTCGGAGGGTTGTTATCGACCGAGAAGAGTCCGGCAAGAAACTCGTTAAGTTTAACCCTTTTTTCAAGAAATGGGTTTTACGTTGTTTTCATAGCATGTAATACTTATGAATATATACGCTTTTGCAGCATATTGATTTACAGTATTGATTATAATTTATTAGCAACATATAACATCTGAATGTATGGTACAAGCCTTCCCGCATATCATAGATTTTTCAAAAAGGATGAAACGTCATAACCTAACTAATAACTTTCACTGTGCGGTCTCCACACAGGAAGCGAACCCACAACCTACTTGGTTCAAACATAAAAAAATAATAATAAATGAGTATCCACTGATTGTATAAAAACACTGTAATAAAAATTTTACAAGTTAGTTGCTCTAGTAATTTTGCAATCCGAAATATTTATGAATTAATAGCAAGGTCTCTGCTTCATTACTAAGATCCTTCATAAAACAATGTAATATAAAATGGGAAAAGTCTTTATTGGATTCTGTATTCTTATTTTTTCTCATAAACACATTTTATCTGCCTAAACAAAAGATACTGCTGTAATCCCTCCCTAAAATCGTGAATTATGACTAGGGGTTCGTATGAAATTCACAAAGAACAAAGAGCGAACATTTTTACAGATTTCACGAAGGGAATTTTCCTGGATACTTATATCAATTTGATCTATACATACTAATGATACAAAAAATTACGAGGAAGATTTCTACTTTTTTACAGGCAATGTATGGGTAGTAAAATTTATATTTAACCTGTCAAATTAAAAAGGTGTAATTGTAATATAAAGTGATCACTAGAAAGAATACATGTCATCGGAAAATAATAAGTACGCATCAATTGATAAACTTTCGAAGGATTCTACACCAGAGATAAATTTTCGCTATCATAACAAAAAAAAGTATTTCAATAAATTACAGGTTATTACCTCACATAGTATAAGTCTAGTTTCTTTACTGAAAGCTACATAGCGCTGTTCGAATATTTATCTGTGGATATTTAAAAAAATAACTTAAGGGGCAGCCCTAGCCGCGTGTGGGCAGGCTATAATGACGCCCCACGGCCATACTCGCATAATTCGGCCGTACATCGACGGATTTCATAGGTTTTTATTGGTGCAAGCGTTCATGGTGCCCTGTCCATAAGTTAGTGTTACGCAAGACCGTGAGGTCGGTGCGATCCTTGAATTAATGTCGAATCAATACGTCACATTAATTTATTGATAGAATCTTCGAATTTGTATCTTTATTCAGATTACACCATTCAATTTACTTAAAAGCGTGGTGTGTTAAAATGTCTTTACTCCTCATAACCATTTTTTCCACATTGTAAGACCATTTCAACCTATCGCGGTCCACTGCTGGACAGAGGTCTCCCCCATTTTGCGCCAGATATCCCGCCTCCGCTTTTCTCATCCAGCCTCCACCAGCGACCTTTCGGAATCGTTGACGTTAGGACATGACGTAACTTGCCGAATGCCGCCCAGCCCAATAGAATCCTTCTACTAGCCTCCCCACAGACATCAGAATATACATTAGACTGGACAAACCGCCAAGTTTATAGGCAGTCCAAGTGTCGCAATTTCTTTTCGGTTCTTACCTGTGAAAAGTTATTATATTTCTTGGTAAATTTACTGA
Organism: Leucinodes orbonalis; assembly: GCA_019425675.1. Lineage (NCBI taxonomy): Eukaryota > Metazoa > Arthropoda > Insecta > Lepidoptera > Crambidae > Leucinodes > Leucinodes orbonalis. The sequence goes on along the minus strand of PQWD01004909.1, from coordinate 38,705 downwards.
TTCATTGCGATGATGGCATGTTACAATTGCACAGGATGGCATTTTGGAGAAAAACGGTAATTTCTTCTAATATTCGTGCGTCTTGACTCGTCTCACAGAGCGTAAATTGGTAGCCAGTGTATGCTCGTTGAGCTTACAGTTGTCGCACTTTAAACGCGGCTTGCCCCATCTCCTGTATTGGGAAATCTGTGAGCCTCCCTCTCGAAGTTATGCCGTCCAAGTTGGATGGTTTGACCGAGATATATTCCTGCACAACCTTGAGAAGGACGCCATCGACATGCTGCAGGCTAAATGCTTAGTTTAAGTAGATGACGCTAGAATGTCAGTGGATATTTATTTATTAATTATTATTATTTCTTAACCACCTACTTAGTAAGACACGGTCAATCAGTGTCACTCAGTGACAAAGGCGTGCTCCATTGAAATAATGTGTTTGCACAAAAGAAGGCAAACCGGCACAACCTTGTAATCATTTAAGTAAGAATGCCAAATATTTACTCAAGCTAATTTGCCTCGATGTGCGAGTAAATATTACTGCCCTAACCGAAGCAAGTTAACCTTACCAAATTCACACATATTTAATGTTCAACATTAAGGCTGATTTGGTGCTAGACTTGATATTGTGTCGTCTAAATAGATGTTTAACGCAGTGCCATATATCGTGCTTTGAAACAGGAATGCTTTGCACTTTTGTGTTTCAGGATAAGGGTTCTGTAGCTAGTAAAATTACTGGGTATAAGAAACCATACATCTGTTGTCTCGGGCAATGGGTGCGGTGCGGCATTGATGGAGTATAATAAGTGTCTATCAGTGTTGGTCTCCTTCAATGCCGCTCTGTCATGGTTTCGCGTATCATTTATCATCAGGTTAGCGTCCCGACTGTTCTATATACTTGTAACATTAAAAAAATCTATACTTATATTTTAAAGCTGAAGAGTTTGTTTGTTTGAACGCGGAAATTTCAGGACTAACTTAACTAACTTAGGACATATCACAGTTTGAACTCACCTATAATATCGGTTTTATTGATTTTGAATTTTTTTTAATGTAACTTACTTATCAACCTATTACAGTACATTGGTACTGACAAAAAAAGCAAAAAAAAAAATCTGTCAAATTGTGGCGGGAATGCCACTGAGGATCGCCAGTAAGATTATTTTCCCATATTTTTTCTAATACAATTTACAAGCGTTCGTGAGCTTTTCCTACCACTAAACGCATTTCATTACCTTCGAATTGTATCAACAAATCACTGTGGACAGTTATGTGTTCATCGCGTCGTCCCCGTCACGGAAGCGTGTCGGCCCTCTGATGGGTCACGTGAACCGATTTTCACCGCTGCCTCTTTTTTACGACGTCACAAACGTCAGTTGATTGATAATATATCGTTTGCAAACTTACTGTTGTTATCCAAAGTGTTGACAACACACTGATATAGTCTCTATTTATAAATAGTTAAGATTCAAGATTATTTTTGCGAGTGCAAGTATATATTTGTGTGGCTAAACGGAGCAGCACTAGGGAAATGAGACTAGTTTAGATGAGACATAAAAAGGAAGTAAAGAAGCGATAAAAGGTGAAAGTTGAGAATGAGCGGTGGATTGATAAGGAGTGGTTTCTGGGGAAGCCTGAACGAGCAATCGGGTTTACTGCTTTGTAGTTTTAGGGATTCATCGCACATAAACCTTTTATGATAGGAATATTTTCACTAGCCATTCCATGAAACCTGGACTTTATGTTATCAGTAATAAACTATTATTAGGACAGTAAGCAAATACTTTTTTTATTAATAAAAATTAAAACATGTGTACAAGAATACGACAACAGTGATTAAAAAGAAAAAAGTTGTCACTCCAAATTGTTGATTCGGTGGACTATGTCGGTAACTTTAGTTCTCTTATGGATAACATCATTTCTGATTGTATCCCAAAGAAAGTCCCCGAGCATAGCTATTTCATTGTCCGTTGTATAAAACTTTTTTAATGTTACCAAGTGTACAGTACGGTCAAGATGCTCACTGATGGTAAGTATTACGCCTGACCATGACAGAGCGGCTTTAGAGACCAACAAATGATATACAGTTATTATTCTCCATCAACGCCGACACCCGAGACAACAGATGTTAGGTCTCTTATACCCGGTAATTTTACTAGCTACAGTGCCCTCATCCAGAAACGCAGAAGTGCTAAATACTTCTATTTGACGGTAGGATACCGGCACTGCGGTGGTACCTACCTAGACGACTCAGAACCAAGACTACCGACTAATAATAACTTATTCTTAGTAACAAATCCCGATAGCTTTAGTAAAAGATACTGTCATAGTTACAGCATGGCAACAGCATTCCTCTGCAACACTGTGGCCACATGGCATCGTTCACAACGAGCACATTGTAATATCCGGGAATCGAAACTGCAATCTGGCAAAGAGAGAGATGGTTTCTTCGTCCATAAGTCTCCTCATCAACATACATCGTGAATGATCGAAAGTGTGTCAGCCTAGGGTAGCGTACCTTTGTACTAAGAATCACCAGCGCTATGCCTGAAGGTGTACGGTTTATCGCATCCGACCTTCATCGCACTCCGACGATGAGTGGAGGCTATGTATGATGAATCAGCAGAGCAATCATACCCCAAGACACACTTTATGCGGTCCGTTTGGGAGACTTCAACGCAAGGCTGGCAAATTCGAAAGTGGTATGTGGTTGAAAGTGGGGCAATAATGATTGTGGACACGCGGAAGCCCCAGGGGCACAGCGGCTGGCGATTTCAAGTGGAAGAAAGAGGGACTCTTTATGATGAGATTTTTCAAGAGCCGCCTGCAGAAGGAAGTGGACTTGGTTGAGTCGCCGATGGTTCCACAACGAAATGAGATTGACTTCATCATGACCACCATAAAGAAGACATAATATTTAACGACGTCCTGGAATCGCCAGGGTGAAAACCGGTAGCGCATCACCGTAGGTAGAGGCACGTTAAATATAATGTTCAACTGGAGAGGTCTCGGCACCTGATGAAGTCTACGCTACGACCTAACGTGCTTCAAATCAATAACCGCCGAGAGCTTTCAACTCGAACTGCAGAATCCGCTTTGAATGCCTAGAGAGCTGCCGTAACAGTGGATCGAATAAATAGCGGGCTAGTGGGAAACTCTGTCAACAGTTGGGTCTAAGTTTTGCAAGGGACAACGCAAATTAAGACGCAATAAACTATCTCAACAACTCTCTGATCTCATGGCGACAAGACGACAGATGAAGACGGCAGTCTTTCAGACGAAACGCGTCACAATACCGCAGCATAATAGACGTATAATTCAGCTCCTTGCGACGCGATATTCGTCGCTTTAATACAAAGTGTATTAAAGAGGCGATCGAACGGAACAGGGGTTCCAAGTGTTTGAAGGAACATGTCTGTTGGGCAAAGCAGCTGACTAGTGCTGAAGACCAACAGTGGAAATGTAGTCTCATCTAAACACAGAGATTTTGCAGGGAGATTGAGAAGTTTTTACAGGTCCGAGTTTATATACCTGCTACACAGATTCCCCGCTTCAAGCTTAGCCGAAGACCGAGAGCTAAGTTAAAAACTAACGACATTTATCTGAGGATATCCGGAAGTCACCTTGAGCGGAGATTAGGATGGCTCTGAAACAACTTAACGCGAAATAAGGCCCCCCGGAGAAGACGGGAATTACCGCAGAACTTTTGAAAGCAGGTGCACGAGACTCAATACCGATACCAGTGCTTAAGACCCTCAGAAGCTCTTTAATTCCGTGATCCGTGAGGGTGCGACGCCAGAGGCGTGGAGCAATGGCGTGGTGGAAGCTTTTTCTTCAAAAAGGCGACAAACCTTGCTGAAGAATTAAAGAACCCATCACGCTATTGAGGCCCAGCATTTACAATAGTTGTTCTCCCAGAGTCACACGAAACGCGTCTCGCGCCGTAGGTTTTGAATGATTTCCAGCCCCCCGAACAGCCGGTTTCCGCAAAGGCTTCAGCACCATAGACCACATACATACGCTGCGGCAGGTGTAACAGAAGTACTAGAGAGTATAACCCGGCCATTATGCTTGCGTTTGTGGACTTGAGAAAGCCTTTTTCGATCGAAGACTTGGGCTGTGCTTCAAGGCCCTCCAACGGTGCCATATTGACTTTCGCTATATCGGAAGAAAGTATTGAGATGTCGTACGAGAGCGCTACTATGTCATCCGTGTACATGAATGAGCTTACACACCTATCCCCAATGCACCGAGGGAGTGAGACAGGGAGACGTTATATCTCCGAAACTGGTTCACAGTTTGCGTTGGAAGATATGTTATAAGTCTGCTCGATTGGAAAGGACTTGGCATCACGTGAATGGGAGTACATCACATCATCTTCCGTTTGCCGATTGATAATAGGTCATGGGCAGAATCACATGGAGGAATTTTAAGCATTAATGCTCGAAACCCTAGACGAGCTTCTCAACAGGTGGGTCTTAAAGATGAACATGGGACAGACGGAATAAGTCATGTCTAATGCCCATGGTCGTACCTATACGATATCAGTTGAAGTTCCTGTCCTCGAAGTTGTTTGAACGAATATGTGTACCTGGACAGTAGTCCAAATGGTAGGTCCAACTTCGAGAAGGAGGTTTCTCGTCGAATCCAAGTAGGAATGGGCAGCGTTGCGGGGAAGTTAAGGCAGATCTTGTTCGTCCAAATACCATGTCAGTTGCTCAAGATGAAGGTCTTTGACCAATTGTGTGGTTCCAGTTATGAACATACGGAAGCGAAACGTGGTCGCTCACTAAGGGCCTCTTTGAATAGACGCAAGGAGTTGCTCAGCGTGCTATGGAGGAGGGCTATACGTTGGTGTCTCCCTACCGGATAAATCCGAAAACGATGAATATCCGTAGGAGAACTAGGGTTAGACCAGACATAGCCCCCAGAGGATTAGCTAAGTTGGATAGTGGCAGTGGGCAGGGCACATAGTGCGGTAGAACCGATGGCCGATGGGGGGAAAGGTTCTCGAGTGGCGTCCCACTGAACGGAAAGCGAAGCGTAGGGCCGACCCCGCAACAGATGGACGGATGATCTGGTTAAGGTGGCGGGTAGCAGTGGATGTCAACTGCAAGGGATCGTCCGCGTGGAAATGCATTAGGGGAGGCCTTTCCGTTTCAGTCAGTGGACATAATTTGGGCTGTAATGATGATGCTGATGAGTATTTTTTTTATTGAATAGGAGGCAAACGAGCATACGGTTTACCTGATGGTAAGTGACATATTACGAATCTCCGAGTGGAACTGATATTTTCCGATATTTCAATAGAGACGCTTCGAAATACGTCAAAAATAGTTGTTGGATAGTGATGGGAAAGTATCGATAGTAATAAAATTTTTAAAAAAAATATTTTGACATTACTCAAAGGGAATCAAAACTAATTGTACTGTAGTTTAATATGAAACTTATATTTTCTTCTTAGCTTTCACTGCTCATAAGAGCGTCGGTGGCTCAGTGGTGTGGACTGTCGCCTTCCTACCGGGAGGGCTGAGGTTCAAATCCCGACACGTTACCTAATATGTATTTTCGAATTTCCGAAAAATATATGTACGTTATCCGACGCTCTTACGGGTGAAAGGAAAACATCGTGAGGAAACCTTCATGCACGCCTGCGAGAGATTCGAAGGTTGTGGTGTGAAGTCGTCCAATCCGCACTGCGGCCGCGTGGACGACTAACGGCCTAATCCACCCTCTAGCGGAGGTAGGCTAGTGAACCCTACGGGTGGGGACGTTTTAATGAGCTGATGATGATGAAGTGACACGGCCGCGCCATAAACCATTTGCAAGACGTCCAGGTCCCAGAAATGCGTTGCCCAGGCCCCTTTAAAGTGTATACGCTCTTTTTGAAGGACGCCAAGGTGTATCGCTCTGGTAAATGTATCCTGTGGAAGTTCATTCCACAGTTTTGTCGGTACGTGGAAAGTAAGTTCGATGTTTCTATGTATAATATGTATGTATTTACAAAAAAAAAATATCTAAAGTATATTATCCGTTTGTTAAGTAACCGTAATTACAGGCTTCACGCTTAACTTGAGGATAGATTGGCTCTGTGTGAAATGTGAGTGGAAAATTTATTATAAAAGTATATGAATAAAATTACTTTCCGATCCAAACGGCAAATAAATTGATTTGAAATGTAATATGGATGACATAAATGTATACTAGCAAAAGGTCAGCACCGGGTTTTCCCGCGACTTAATTTATACCAGAACAAGACGCGAGTTGACTCGTGCCAATGCCAGGATTGCTAGTTCGACTCCCGGCACCAATATACTACATTGCCTCGTGTGAAACGATGCCATGTGGCCACAGTGTTTGCAGAGGAATTGCCTGTCGCCATGCCTGTAACTATGACAGTATCTTTTACTAAAGCTATCGGGATCTGTTACTAAGATAAAGTTATTATAGTCGGTATATCTTGGTCTGAGTCGTCTAGGTACGGTACCACCGCAGTGCCGCGTACTCCTACCGTCAAATAAAGCCTATTTAGCCATCGTAAATTCTGATGAGGCACTGTAGCTAGTAAAACAATTAACCGCCGGTCTTAAGAGACCTCGAACATCTGTTGTCTCGCGTTCAAAAGCACACCGCGGCGCCTTGAGCCGAGAATAATAACTGCGATATCATCATTCAGGCTTGGTCTCTAAAGCGCTCTGTCATGGTACAGCGTAAGACTTACCATCAGTGAGCACCGCTTGACCGTACTGTACACTTGGTAACATACAAAAAAAGTTTATACAACGACAATGAAATAGCTATCGCTCGGGCGACTTCTTTTGCCGGATACACATCAGAAAGGATGTGATATCCATAAGAGAACTAAAGTATACCGACCATCAGTCAAACACCAGAATCAACAATTTGGAGTACAACGTTTCGTTTCTAATCACTGTTCTTCGTATTCTTGTAACACATGTTTTAATTAATCAAGAAAAACAAGTATTTTCTTACTGTCCTATAATAGTTTATTACTGATAACATAAAGTGCCAGGTTCATGGATATGGGCTAGTGAAAATATCTATACAAAAAGGTTATGGGCGATGAATACCCTAAAACTACGAAGCAGATAAACCGATTGCTCGTTCAGGCTCCCCAGGAAACACTCCTGATCAATCCACCGCTCATTCTCAACTCTTCACCTTTTATCGCGTCTTTTACTTCCTTTTTATGTCTTCATTCTAAACTAGTCTCATTTCCCTAGTGCTGGCTCCGTTTAGCCACACAAATATATACTGCATTCGCAAAATAATCTTGATCTTAACTATTTATAAATAGAGACTATATCAGTGTTTTTCGTCAAACACTTTGGATAAACAACGCTAAGTTTGCAGGACAGTATTATCAATCAACTTGACGTATCGCACTGTTGACGTCGTAAAAAAGCAGGCAGCGGGTGAAAATTCGGGTTCACGTGACCCATCAAGAGGGCCACACGCTTCCGTGACGGGGACGACGCGTATGAAACACAAACTGTCCACAGTGACTTTGTTGATACAACTTCGAAGGTAATGAAATGCGTTTAGTCGGTAGCGAAAACAAGCTCACGAACGCTTGTAAATTGCTATTAGGAAAAAAATATGGGAAAATAATCTTACTGGCGATCCTCAGTGGCTTCCCGCCAAAATTTGACAGATTTTTTTTTTTGCTTTTTTTTGTCAGTACCAATGTACTGATCAATATTGCAGTTAAAGTTAAGTTACATTAAAAAAAATTTCGAAATCAATAAACCTGATATTATAGGTGGTTCCAAACAACGTGATTTCCTAAGTTAGTTAGTTAGTCCTGAAATTTCCGCGTTCAAAACAAAACAAACTCTTCAGCTTTAAAATATAAGCTTATAGAGTGTTAATGTTACAAGTATATAGAACAGTCGGGACGCCTAACCCCTGATGCATAAATGATACGCCAAAACCATGACAGAGCGGCATGAATCGGAGACCAAACACTGATAGACACTTAATTAATTACTCCATCAAATGCCGCACCGCCACCACATTGCCCGCGCCCGAGACAACAGATGTGTGAAGGTTCTTATACCCATAATTACTACTACAAACCCTTATCCCGAAAACACAAAAGTGGCAAAGCATTCCTGAGTTACAAAGCACGATATAGGCACTGCGTACACAAACTACGGTACCTATTAAAGACGACACCAAACTCGAAGTCTACACAAAGCAGCCTTAAGTTGAACATCGAAAATGTGTGAATTTCGTAAGGTACTTGCTTACGGGAGTATAGGCAAAGTAATATTTACTCGGCACATACGCGAAGGCAAATTAGCTTGCAGTAATATGGCATTCTTACTTAACATGTTATTACAAGGTTGTGCCGCGTCTTGCCTTCTTTGTCGCAAAACACATTATTTCAATGGAGCACGCCTTTTGTCACTGAAGGACACTGATGACCGCTGTCTTACTAAGTAGTGGTAAGAAATAATATAATTAATAAATAAATATCCACTGACATTCTAGCGTCAATCTACTTAAACTAAGCATTTAGCCTGCAGCATGTCATGGCCGTCCTTCTCAAGTTGCTGCAGGAATAATTATCTCGGCAAACCAATCCAACTTGGACGCATAACGTCGAGAGGAGGGAGGCTCACAGATTTCCCAATACAGGAAGATGGGGCAAGCCGCGTTTAAAGTGCGACAACTCAACGAGCTCAACGAGCATTACATGGCTCCAATTTACGCTCTGTGAGGTACGAGCCAAGACGCACGAATATTAGAAGAAATTACCGTTTCTCATCCAAAATGCCATTTCCTGCCTGATGCAATTGTAACATGCCATCATCGCAAATGACACTCATAAACTTACAATAAATATCATTAAACTTTCACAGGTAAGAACCGAAAAAAGAAAATTGCGACACTTGGACTGCCTATAAACTTGGCGGTCGACTTTGTCCAGTCTAATGTATTATTTTCCTGAATTTGGGGGGGGTTGCCTTGGGGTGGGGCAGGCAGTAAAGCAGATTCTATTTGGGCGGGCACTCGTCAAATTAGCCAAGGTGCGCTAACGGCGAAAGATCGCAAGTCGGCTGGTGGAGGACTGGATGTAGAAAAGCGGAGGCGGAATTCTGGCGCAAAATGGGGGAGACCTCTGTCAGCATGGTGGACCGCGATATGTGGAAATGTCTTACCAATGTGGAAAAAAATCGGTTATAGGAGTAAAGACATGTTAACACACACGCTTTTAAGTAAATTGAATGGTGTAATCTGAATAAAGATACAAATTCGAAGATTCTATCAATAAATTAATGTGACGTATTGATCGACAGAATTCAAGGATCGCACCGAACCTCACGGTCTTTGGTAAACACTGAGACTTATGGACAGGGCACCATGAACCTTTGCACCAAGAAAACTATGAAATCCGTCGCATCACTGTACGCCGAATTATCGAGTATGGCGTGGGGCGTCATTTATAGCCTGCCCACACGCGGCTAGGCTGCCCTTAGTTATTTTTTCTAAAATATCCACAGATAAATATTTCGAAACAGCCGCTATGTAGCTTTCAGTAAAAAAACTAGACGTATACTAGTGAGGTAATAACCGGTAATTATGGAAATACCTTTTTTTTGTTTAATTGCATGAAGCAAAATTATCTCTGGTTGTAGAATCCTTGAAAGCTATTATCAATTCATGCGTACATATTATTTTTCGTGACAATGTATTCTTTCTAAAGTGATCACTTTATATTTACAATTACACCTTTTTAATTTGGACAGGTTAAATAAAATTGACTACCCATACATTGCTAAAAAGTAGAAATCTTCCTCGTAATTTTTTTGTATCATTAGTATGTATAGATCAAATGATGATAAGTATCAGGAAAATTTCCCTTCGTGAAATCTGTAAAAATGTTCGCCTCTTTGTTCTTTGTTGTATTTTCATACGAACCCCTAGTCATAATTCAATTTTAGGGAGGGATACAGCAGTATCTTTGTTTAGCAGATTAAAATGTGTTTATGAGAAAAAAAAGAATACAGGAATCCAATAAAAGACTTTTCCCATTTTATATGACATTGTTTTATGAAGGATCTTAGGTAATGAAGCAGAGACCTTGCTATTCATCTAAATATTTCGTGATTGCCAAAATTACTAGAGGCAACTGAACTTGTAAATTTTTATTACAGTGTTTTTATACACATCAAGTGGTACTCATTTGATTATTATTTTTTTTATGTTGAACCAAGTAAGGTCTGTGCCGGGTCGCTTCCTGGTTGTGGAGACCGCACAGTTGAAAGTTATAGTTAATAGGTTATGACGTTTCATCCTTTTTGAAAAATCTATGATAGTTGCGGCGGAAGGCTTTGTTACCATACATTCAGATTGTTATATCTATCGGTTGCCTAATAACAATTATAATCAATACTGTAAAATCAATATTGCTGCAAAAGAAAGTATATATCTCCATAATGTATCCCACATGCTTATGAAAAAACGTAAAACCCATTTCTTGAAACAAAACAGTTAAACTTAACGAGCTTTCTTGCCGGACTCTTCTCGGTCGATAACAACCCTCCGAACCGATTACGTAGATTACTATTACAAATAACTTCTGCTTTTGTCGATTTTAAAATAACTGTGTAAACAAGTGTAATTACTAGTTTTGGTTGCCCATCCTCCCCCGCACCTGAATACAGCGTTCTAGCCGCTTTTTGTGTGCCAGGACAAATGCTGTGGGAAGTCCTATTTGGCACTTATTTTTTAATTTTATGTTTCTTAAGTTGAATGAGTTTTTTTTGTGATTGTGCCAAATAAATAGTTCTTTCCAATCTTCGTTCATTTAATGATATATTGAATATTAAGCATCGTTGAGTTTTGAATTTTGGTATGAAGAATGTTCGAATTTACCTACAACTTACTTTATCTTCTTATGAACTTGCGAAAAGCTGAATGAGAAAGGTGAGGTAGAGCCGGGTATCTACCGCAAAATGAGAACCTAGTACTATATGCCGCTAGACTGCCAATAGTCTGAAGAGAGAAAGATAGTAGATGGAGCGCGACTTTAAAACCTATTAACTAAAAATATACATTGTTGTAATTCAAATAGGTTTTGTTCTTGGAAAAATTTTATACAAAAGCTTTTCCAAAGAGTCAACCCTATATGGAAATGTCTCCCCAACATTACGACCGAAAATTTATAATTGACAATGCTTATAGAAAATAGTATGGCGCCATCTTTGGTGTCGATCATTTCCCTATTTTAGACTCTCTCACATTGTGGTTAAGATTAGAGATTTTTGCTTTGTTTTTAAGTTTAATGTTCAATTTGTCGTGTCGGTAAGTTATGGCTTCGAATAAAATTTAAATTGCTTTATAAGTTTTGTGTTGAAAGATTGTTACGTGTCACTATATTTTGGAAAGTCATGGATTATAAATAAATATTTTTTAGTGATCAGAGGCATCGGCATACGGTTCACCTGATTGGTAGTTGACAACGTTGCCCACATGACACATTTGCCAGGACCTCAGATCACAGAATGCTTGCTGCCCTTTAAAGTAGTGTGCGTTGTTTTTTGAAGGACGGCAGGTCGTCATCGCTTTGAAAAGTATCCTGTGAAGTTCATTCCACAAGTTTTGACAATGATATGAAAATGACAAGCATTTATTCTAAAAAAAATTTTCAGAATTCACAAAACCATCAAGTCGTATTACAGCTGTTTATACAAATGCAATGTATATGAATATACAAGAGCGTCGTTGGCTCACTGGTGTGGACTGTCGCCTTCCTACCAAAGAGGCTGAGGTCAAATCCGACACGTACCAAGTCAATAGTTTCGAATTTCGAAAATATATGTACGTTATCCGACGCTCTTACGGGGTGAGGAAAACATCGCTGAGGAAACCTTCATGCACGCTGCGAAGAGAATTCGAAGGTTGGGTCTGAAAGTCGTGCAATCCGCACTGGGCCCGCGTGCGACGACTAAGCCTAATCACACCCCTATCACGGTGGCTCGTGCCCCTGGGGAGTTAATGAGCTGAGGACTGATACCAAATGCTTAAACAATTTTACTTTCATCATCATCAATAGTTCATCATACGAACGGCCGTGGCGTCACGAGCCTACCGCGATAGGCTTTAGTCTTCCCACGGCGGGCCCAGGGTGGATTAGTCACTTTGCGCACCTTTGATTTCTACGTAAGGCGCACGGAGTTTTCTCACATTGGCAAATGGTGGGATGAAACCTTGCACGGTGTATGTCTGAGAAACATGTCATTTCTGACATCATTGGGACACGAATAAGGGCTGCATGAATCGCCAAAGGCGGGCCAACGCCAATCCAAAGACTGTGAACCTGTCTTGGCATCCTGAAGCCTGAGAAAAAAATGAACTAGAACGGGATCCTCGAGGACTCTGGCAACTACTGGCTAAGAGTCACCAGAGGCAGCTCACTCAAAGCGTAATAAAGGCCATTCGAAGAAAGAACCTCTAACAGCTCGTTTAAACCCGAGGTCAGGTTCCTTGTAAGGGCACTGACTGACAACTGCCAAAGCTGAAAGCCACCTTCAGCAAAATGAAGCTAAGTGGACTCGGGAAACTTGCAGATTCTGCGCTGGAAGAGAGAGAGACACCGATGCACCTACTCTCGCAATTGTTGGTCCTCTACAAAGGAAGCGAAACATCCCTTGGCGTATTATTATCTATTGCCCAGTGACATCAAATCTATAAAGTTGGGCAGGGTCCTGAATCTTCCTAAAAGTGCCCACTTTAGTGAACTCTAAGAGAGGAGCGAGTCACAAAAAGATTCTTCTAGGGCGAGAAGTGACTACAGGCCTGTATAAGGCCTGAATAAGCCCTCACAACCCCAAATAAATAATGAATAAATGTCTGAAAACGCTCTTCAGGATTTGGCATAGAGTTATTATGGTGTGCGTTAATGCATAATGGGTTTACGGCCCAAATTCCCATATTCGTGCGTCGCCATTTGTGACTTACTAACACTGTGTTTAGTCCTATTCAGCCCGTGAAAACTAAATTGCTTAAATAGCGCGTTAAGCTCAGGCCTGTTCGTAGATAGGCAATGATTCATCTTCGCCGCTATCAGCTGCTAATCATTAGGTGAGGATGACGCTCTTTACGTGAAGGAAAACATCGTGATGTAAACCTGCGTACCCTGCGAAGAAATTTAAAGTTGTGCGTGAAGGTCGCCGATCCGCACGGGCCTTGCTGGGCGCTAAGGTGATCATTCAGCTGATCATGTATGATCTTTGGTTATAAAACCTAAAAAGCTTTTATATATAGATCTAAGTGTTTTAATACAGAATCTAATGTAAGTTCACCTAATCAGAAATGTAAATAACTTCATAAGATACCATTAATATCATTTCTGTCCTTTTTGCTGACACTACAATCGTCTCAATTTTCTCTTAACATAATTTCTGTTGCCACAGAAGCTGTTCCCGATGCGTTCATGATGACGAATCAGATATTGAAAATCCAACTCATCATTCATCAGCTTCATTAAACGTCCCCACCGCAGGGCACGAGGCCTACCCGTAACCTGATAGGGTGGATTAGGCCTTAGTCGTCCACGCGGGCCCGGTGCTGGATTGGCACACTTCACACACACCTTCGAATCTCTTCGCAGTCGCTGGCGATGAAGGTTCCTCACAGATGGTTGTCCTTGCACCGTAAGACGCGTCGGAAACGACATATATTTTCGAAAAATTTTCGAAAATACATTGGTACGTGTCGATTTGAACCTACCCTCCCGTAGGAAGGCGACAGTCCTACAACCACTGACCGCACCGACGCTCTAAAAGTTGTAGTGGGTTCGATGCGAGTTAATGCGATTGCCCTTTGGGGACTTCGTAATATTTACATTGCAGCGGTGTTATCTCAAAACAGCTACCATTCAATTTATAAAGCAAGTGATATGACCTCAGCTCCACCAAACAGCAAATTCTTTTGAAATGTATTGATTAAGTGGTATTAGCATTACCTTTGGGTTTGTTATATTTTAATGATTTATGTGTATGTAACACAGGTCTGCTGCAGAAGATTTCAGCGTATCATGGTGTGGTACACTATTTATAGATTGCGTTATTAGATTCACGAAAAATGTCTTTTTATCTATGTTTGTATGAACATTGAATCTGGCTGTTACCATAGTTAGAATTATGCATTATGAACAACGTTCAAAAAAAATAACATACGTAAACATTAAAAATTTGTGCAAGTAAAACAAAAAATAACTTGGAGATTGAAAAATTAGACTGATGCGCTTATCAGCAGTTTTGGCCTTGCTGCAGATTTGAAGCATCCAGGAACACAACAGCAAAGTGCATTAAACTTTGTTTAAAATACATCAAAGGTCCTTCAAAAGCTCTCTGAACCCGCAGACAACAAGCTACCGTAAAAAAAAATATAAAAATAAATGCACATTACATAGCATAGTATCATGCCCCATCCGAATCATATTTCTGTATCCAATAGCTGTTAGGCAACGCTGCGATGTTTATCAAATTGAAATTAATGCGCACGCGCAGCCCTAGTTGCATTTACGAATAATCCACTATGGTGATTGTCGAAATTTAAAAGTGAGTTTTCATGAAACCCTTCATTAATTAGTTTGAGAACCCATTTGGTGTAACGTTGACACGTCTACTTACACCCAAGGTTCCCGGCTTCGAACCGGGTAGTTCAAACATTTGTGTGCATAACATGCCTTTTGTATTGTCGGTGTTCTCATGCACACAAAACTGTTTTGCATCCGCCCGGGGATTAATCCCGGAACCCTTGGTTACTCGAGTAGCTCGACCGTTTCTCGACCACCACACCACATGGCGGTGTCTAGTCGAGAACATGGGTATCTATCCCTATCGCTGGACATAGGGCCTCCGCCACTTAACATGGGGACGACCTATGTCCTAGTGGATCTTGCGATAGGCTGATGCGAATATCCCTATTGGGGCACGTACCTAATAGGCCATTGATATGATTATGGATTTTGTAAACTTTGGTTGCTTTTTTCATTAAATGCTTTACTTACTAACGATTAACAAGTATGTATGTGAATACTGTATATTATTATTTCTTGACCATTCCCCACCGTACATACAAATTAAGTTTTGCCTACATCTTGAAAGGTTAGTAGAAACAAACACCGGCTTTTGTATGATAATACAATGGTTGTAAATATTTAAATTTTGACGTTACTTAGATGAACGAAGCCCTTTGTACAAAGGGAACGGCCCTTTGAGTCGCGCCTCGAGAGAAGGTCAGCGGTAATTCGAGCATAACGCCTTTGAGATCTTTGAGCAGTTGTTTATAATAATAATATTAAATGTTTAAAGAGACCAGTTGGGAAGGATGTGGTATGAGTAATACAACCAATATTGTGGCACACAGTCTACTACAGGTGGTAGACTCGTACTGAGTCGTCTAGGTAGGTATCACCGCAAGTGCCAGGATTATCTCCCGTGAAATAGAAGTGTTTGTATTTAAACTAGATGGCTTGTGCATCACGAAGGAACGTCAACCAAAAAAGTCCGGAGCCATAAAATTATTCATTCAATTTTGACCTTAACACGCGTCAAGGAAATGACCACAAAACAAAAACACGAGCAACACACTATGTCATCATACATGAGCGAGCGACGTGGCATTATGATGAAAATTCTCTACACAGGCGCGATAGCTAGACTGTTTACCGCGGACAACTTTTTGAACACGGAGATTGTTGCATCAGCAGCTCCATTTAAACTTCCCCACCGAGGGGCACGAGCCTACACTGTATAGGGTGATTAGGCCTTAGTCGTCCACGCGGGCCCAGTGACGGATTGGACGACGTTCACACACAACCTGCCCAATCTCTCGGTAGGCGTACATGAGGTTTCCTCACCGATGTTTTCCTTCATCCGTAAGGAGCGTCGGATAAACGTACATATATTTTTCGAAAATTCGAAAATACATTGGACGTGTCGGGATTTGTTTAAACCTCAGCCCCCCCGGTAGGACGGCGACAGTCCACACGACTGAGCCACCGACGCTCATTACCGACACTGGATTGTGTATCCTAACAAATTCTAATCAATTTTCAAAAAATATTTTTATTTTGATTTTTTGGGGCAAACAAGAACAATCGTGCAAAGCGTGAGCTAATTGGTCCAAATAAAATTTAAATATACGTCTATTTACCCAGTAATTGTCATCATACATGATTTTTTCAAATAAACAACATAAGAGCCTCCTTGTAGTATCTATCGGGGGAAACATCCTCTAAACATATGTTTAATAAAAAAACAGAGCTTCTAAGAAAAACAATTCCGTTGAGGGTCGTATTAAGAGGGACAAAAGTGTAAATTACAATTTTTCCTTTCCCTTTCGTATAAACACTCCCAGTTCAAACAACAACATATAATCAAAAAGGCTAAGGCGAATCCCGTGGCGAGGCATGGTATTAAAGGTACAGTCGATTTGTAAAATGTGAGAAGCAGACTACGCCTTACTAAGAAACCCGGTCATTATTTTAAAAAATTCGCACGAGCAAAACTACTCTTTATCTATATTATTCATTATATTGCGAAACAAACATAAGTTAACGTAACAAAAAACTAAGCAAATTTATTGACAAGCCGTTAATACAAGTTTAAAGATTGATATTCAATTTGAGGTATGGGCAGTCGGTTAAAATACCCAACTCTACTTGTTTATTAGTTTGTTAAGACATGCAATTATATGTGATAGCTTTTCTGCTTATATGTGTTTTATTAATACCGAAAGTGTAATGTTTTTATGTAAACATGGGGATATATGTAAGGTTTAAGAACTTTACGTACACTAACCATGAGCAAGAATGGAATAGGATAAGTACTATTCGTTCTATTTCCCTAATTGATTGGCAGACCCATTTACTAAGGTGCTTAGACGTACTATGATAATGTAGGATGTCGAAGCACCACACAAAATGTAAAAATTCTCAAAAAGTATGCGGGGTATAAAACTGTAAGCAATTTATGCTCTTGCTTAAAATACAATTTTGTACTGCTACGAGAAATATACTGTGACTGTTAAAGCACGGTTGGAAAAGTTATAAAATAAATAAAAAAGATACAATAATGCAATATTTTGAGTCTGACTGTACCAAAGCCTGTCCTAATCCTGCAGCCATCAAAAAATACATCCTTTCTAAAATATCCTCGGGAGGCCCTTATGCAAATTTGATACGCGCCCTTAAATACTATTAAAACGTCGACACTCAAGTAAATTTAAGGCTGTGTCAGAATGAAAGCGATTGCTAGTGCGTTTTTAGTCACTGTAAGGTACATTAGGATAAGGTTTAAGACATTAGTAAAGTTAACAGTAATTGATCTACAGTATCTCTGCATAGCGAACTTAAATTCCTAGAAAACTAACTTCATCTCTTAACATTATAAAGAAATGTACATTATGTGTGTTGTTAATCGTTAGATGTAGTTTACTAACCTCATCATCATCATCAGCTCATTAAACGTCCCCACCCATGGGCACGAGCCTACCCCTATAGGGTGTTAGGCCTTAGTCGTTCCACGCGGCCCAGTGCGGATGGACGACTTCACAACAACCTTCGAAATTCTTCGCAGGGCGTGCATGAAGGTTTCCTCCACGATGTCCTTCATCGTAAGAGCGTCGCGATAACGTACATATATTTTCGAAAATTCGAAAAAAACACTGGTACGTGTCGGGATTTGAACCTCAGCCCTCTCGTAGGAAGGCGACATCCCACACCACTGCACGCCACCGAACGCATCTCGTATACTAACCTAATATGTAAGAATATGTTTCTAATCTTATGGACCTGGTCTGCAATAAAATAAAAAAATAATTATTAGTCAGTTTAATACGAAAGAACTTTAAATATTATCTGACTTAACAGATGGTAGTAAAAGTAAAATGAAAAATGTTTTGTGGTCGTGTCTACATTTATTTCTTTCTGGTGGAGGCTGTATGAGGAACGCGGAGGACCGGGAATATCTTAGGCGTTTAATATGACCAGAAGTGGACTCCGAAGTTTAAAGGTTTCTAAATTTTATTGTTAACGATTGTTAATAATGACTTTTCTTGCTAACTATTATTAATGATAATAATTGTTCTCTGTCAAAAATATCGCTTTTCTTATCTATATGAAACATGTTAAAACTCTATAACTTCGTTTTTCACAAATCCAACAAAGTAGCGAAATGCCCTTCCAACCAACCGAGTAGCATCGAAGCCTTGTGATGCCCAGATCTGCGAAATCTTAAAAGAACGAGCCAGCAGCCAGGTCACCGCCGTCTGCGAATAAGGGCAGAGCGCGCGCGTTATAGTATGTTAATAGTAGAGCGGAGTCATTCGTAAAAACAGGAACGAAGCGGTTCTAAGATTTAAATCCTGACACGGAAGACGAGAAAAACGGGATACGAACTAGGATTGCGTATGAGTGTCCAAACCTTGGGAGAACCGACTTAAGTGAAGGGTAACCACCGGATATATGTCTTAAGAACTCGATATAGGAAGAGTATGTTGAAAATGATACTGTAGGAGTACCAAGATGAACGGGCCAAATCAATGAGCCTGAGCAGAATCGGAGTGGTCGGGCCATCGGTGGCTCATTGGTGTTGGACTTTGCCCTCGATCTGAAGCTACCACCAGTGCAGGGTAGTCAATATCCTTTGCCACAGTGAGTGCGAAATTGAATTTACAATTTTCGGGGATAATTTAGATAGTATCGTTTATCCGTGGGCTCTACCGACGACGTATGTGAAGGAACCAATTGTCGAGGAAAACCAACGCCCACACGCCGAACGAGAGCAGATTTCAAATTGTCGGATGAGTCGGATCAATCCGCACTGTGCCCGCAGACAAGCCGTGGTGGGGCCTGACTGGCTTACGTGTAGGTCCGTGGTCCCAGCGGCGACGGAGGCGTCATACAAATAGAAGCTGAGGATGGCATAGACCTGTGGCATACGAATAATAGAGAATCTATTTCTTATCGAAAACCAGATGCCCAGGAACCTAGCCCATGGATGACATCCTTGGGTGCGGGTAGCAAATGATTGTCGAATGCCTAGATTGGTCCGCGTGGAAATCATAAGGGGATGCCTTCTCCCTCAGCAGATGTAAGACCATGGTATAGGGGCGTGGACCACCATCGTGAGATGAGAAGACATATCAAACGGTATAAACAAACCTGGGACGAGCTTATGTATTATGCCCCGAGCTGATAAACAGATCACCTCGGTTTGAGGCTGGTCTATGAATACAATTAATGAGATGAAGAGCGTCTCTAGGTGCATCAGACCGATATGCATGATCTAGCGACTTCGGTACCAACTTGGTAAGACAGCAGTTGAAGTATATCTATCCTGTCACCCAGACCTAAGACAGGGTGGAAAAATTGACACGGAGGAGTTGGGGCGTGTTTTTTAGTTGGTGCGTATAGATACAATGTGTGCTCGTGACAGTGTAATTGGCCCAAGAAGTCATAGAGAGTAAGTGGTGGCTTCGAGAAATATGTGGGCCTCTTGAGTAATTAAAGCGTTTGATTGGGGCAGTCTTGGTAAGGGCGTAAGAAGCCAGAAGATGGCTTATATCCTGACAAGCTCCC